>AWOL01S0056928.1:69522-132214 GCA_000715115.1 Nicotiana otophora
TCCCCCCTTCTTTTTTTCACTCATCTCTCAAACCCAAATTCTCAATTCAAGTAAATCATGCCCCGTGCTTCTAGAGTGCGCTCGCATGTTTGGGAACACTTGAGGTGGTAGAAGAAAATGAAGAAGTTCGCAAAGCAGAATGCAAGAACTGTGGTCAAGTCTTTTATGTTCGTCGAAAGTGGGAGGGCACAAGTGGATTAAGGAGGCATATCAAGAGTTGTCTTGAGCGTCCTCTAGGAATTCGTATTGAAGTTGATTTGAGACAATGTGTTATTTTAAATTTATTAGATTTATTTAAACTTAATGTGTTAGTTTATTAAACAAGTTAATTTGAAGTATTATTATGTAATGAAAATATGAAATGAAAGCCTTTGAAGTTCGAACCTTACATATTGGCCTTATTAAATAATTTTATCTAGCCACTTAATTTCAAATTTAACACTTTAAAGTTTAAAATTAAACTTTTAAAAGTTTAATTTTATGTTTTATATTACTTATTTTATTTTAACTAAGGCCGGCCCGTCCCAGCCCATTAGGCTCGGTTCCATTTAGTACCGGCTAAGCCCGGAACGGGTAAACTCGATAAATTATAACCGGACCGGCCGGCCCTTAACACCCATAACCTGAATTATAACCAGGACACATTCATAGTACTTACTATGGAAGTTCCCTATCTAGTTGATCGCTTTGTAGTAATTTGCAAGGATTTTGAGAATAGAAACAAATGACAGTAATTGTTTAATTATGCCAAACTTGAAAATAAGCTAAACTACAATTCTTTAGAGTGGGTCCGTCAAACATCAACTCCCATTGTACTAATTAAGTGGGTTTAATTTTCTAAACTAAAGTAGGGGCATTTGAGAAAAGCCAATTTCTTATTTTGGAAAGGCTTAGTCGCTAGGGAAGTATGTAATTGAGATAGGAGTGGCGCTTCTGCTTGGGGTGAGTGAGTTCAAGTTCCAATCTCTGCAATACTCTGTAAGGCTGGTTTCCATTGCCCCCCACCATTATGTTTTCCCACCACACTCCTCTGGCTCTGCCCACTGCTGCTGCTGCTACTTCCTTGTTGATAAGTCTCCTGTTCCATCTGAAAAAAAGTGCACAAAGATGCATGAATTTTGAGCTAAAAGATAATGCTACAGAAAAACAAATTGTAAAAGCAAAGCCATTCTATTAGGAAAACACTGCGTTTTTCAGACCGCCATTTACCAATGACCAATTCAATTATGTTTGGAACAGTATCTCTCTCGTCACTTTGTCAGGCGCCCATTATGTTAAAATTAAATGATCTACTCATACGATGACATAATTTAAGTACATTTTCATCACAATATTCCTTAAGTTTTACAAATTGAAAATTTATTAATAATGATTCTCCACTTGCTTTATATTTGAAAGTCAAAGGGTTTGAAATTAATAATTCATCCTCAGCCTGTTATGTCACAAGGGCCAAGGCAAGACTAAATCCAAGTAATGTGCGACTGCATGACTATTAATTTAGTAGTTGGCTTTTGTACTTTTAATATTAGTAGTAGTTTTCATTGTCTCTTTAAGTAATCATCGTTTCGTTAAACCAGAGGCCACGCCTTATGGTGCATTTAACAACAGTTTCTGAATGGCGCTCTGGAAGTAAAACACTTGGAGATGGAGAAAATAGATTCAGTGCCTCTTCGCTATTTTAAAACTCATATATGCCCTAAAAGATTATTACTGACAATGAAACAGCATAAAGAAATATTATAATACTCTAACAACCACTTGATATTCTGGTAAACTCTTGCATTATACTTTAATTTCCCCTTCAACTCCATAAAACAAATATTATAATACCCATGTGATACCCTTTATGATCGACAGAGATAAAGCCCGCAAAATTGGGAAGTGGACTAAAACAAATGGAAGTATAATGATCAAGAGAGATATTCTCACCATAATAGCCCCACTAAAAATAATATCGGAAAAATATATATTTTTTTGTATATTTTCTGTATGTATATACATTTTATATGTTATATAGAAAAATTATACAAATTTTATATATTTTTTCCTGCCAAATATAAATAGTTTCTACGCGGGCTAATACCACTTCTTATTAAGATACTACCATAGCTTTTCATAATAACCAAGGAAAAACACATCCTTCCATTATTTCATTTTAACAAACCAAGCAAGCAAAAATGAAAGATGCATAATTCTAGTCAGCCTTTCTCCTTTATAAATTGTATCATATCCTAATTTTGATCTTTGCCCACTCTAGTGTTGTCCCACTACCAATATATGCTACTCAATTGAGCTAACTCAATAATTGCTGCAAAATAGAGAGTTTAAAGTTGGATAGATTCATCTAACTAAATTGATGGAATACATATTCCTTGAAGTTCAATTTAACGAACTCTCAAAATCGAACTAGAGCTAAACGCACTAATTACGACTACAACATGACAATATATTCAGAAAGACTTGGTAAAAAATATGCATTAGTTTGACTAGCAAAAAAAACAAAGTATAGGAAACCCTTTTTCGAATAATTACCTACCAAACTGCATCCCCTATTTATTATAGAGACAATTATTTCAAGGATATACTATTATTTTCCTAAACAATTATTTCAGGCATGTGTAAAATAATGTAGTTACGCAAATGATACCACCAACCAAATATACCAATTCCCGTCAAATCTCAGATCATCATGGCCTCATAGGCAATAATATCACTTGCCATACTTCATAGGTAAAACAGAGACAGGAAAGCAAGCCCAATATCACTATCCATGGTACAAAACATGTCTCTGTTTTATTACGTATTTATCAAGTTACAAGCTTTTCGTTTAATGCACTCAACTTTACGGATGGTAAAGATGCTATTCTGTATACGACAATTGAAGGAAGGTGTAGCAATCTTACTTTGCAACACCAAATCTACCTAGATCAAAGACAACAGATCAATCCTAAATTGCAAGCCAAATTTTTTACTCACTTTCAAAATTAAATACTAACAAAATCTTCTAGTATCATTTAAATAACTGCAAAAGAAGAGTTAAAATAAATAATCCTATAGTAATTTAAGTTTGTAACTTTGTATTCAGTTGGTCGTTGGGTATATTAAAAGGGTGAAAATGACTTGGAGCTGAGAATTTAAAACACATCAAGATCAAATATCTACATCCAAATGGTCCTAAGGGAATTGCAAGAATTAATTACCTTAGCTTGGATCCCATTCACCAATCTCGACTTGGCGTTCACTGCTGGTGAATCGGTCGAGATTTTCTTGGAATCAAGAACGAGGCCTCCACTTTCTCTTAGTAACTTGCCAAGTTTCATGCACTTCTTTGCTGCAAACTCTTTCAGTACATCTGAGGAAAATGATCAAGGAAAAAATTTGAGAAAAGAATGGCACTTAGCTTTTTCAAAAAAAAAAAGTTACATGATCATGTCTGAATTTTCTTTTTACCTTCGAAGCTGATGAGTCGATAAACTTGTCCAAGAAGTAAAGTATCGCCGGGTCGGAGAAGCTTGAGCTGCCTAACGGGCGAACCATTGTGTGTTCTCTGATCAGTTGGAGAAGAGATAACAAGGGCGACGTAATGGCCAGGATTTGAGCTCATGACTTCATGTGCACTTGTAGACCAGTAAATTCTCTCCACTTTGTTACCTGGATGTTGAATCACCACTGTTGCCGCCTCTGCCGCTTGGCAATTTCCCATGATTGATAAATGCAAACTACTAGTAACAGTATTATCAAAATGCACAGAATTTCTACGTAGTACTACTAATAATGGTGACTTACTACACTTTTTCTGCCTGAAATTAAAGATGAATAGAAGAAATTGGTTGGGGGGGATTTGGTTACTAGTGAGACAGAGACGATGTGATGGAAACTTTATAGTAATTGAGAGAAGCTGATTAATCGAAACTGACTTGTCAACCAATAATAAAAGAATGAAAGGACAGAGAGGACTCTGACACTCTTCACACTCACCTATGTAGAACGTACGATAAGATTCCAGAAGTGTGAGACAGAAATCAATCACCGAAATAGAAACCGAAGTAGAATCATGCCTACAAGTCTTGGGAACTTGCAAATAAGCACGGTTTTGTGTTGTGTGTATCTTCGTGTAAATGTGGAGAAGAAAAAGTAGTAGTTGTAAAGGAAATGATGTAATGGGGGAGTGCAGAAGAAGAAGAAGTAGTAGTTGCCAGAGAAAATGATGTAACGAGGCGTGAAGTAAATAGGGAGAGCGTGTGAAGAAAGCATAAAATAGAGGAATGAGGAGTAGCTTTAAATAGAGAGACGTAAGAGAAAAGTATTAGATCTGCCAAACCCCACAACCTGAGCTACGTTGTCAAAGAAACAAAGCCTTTGCTACTGCAAAAACCAGGGGGTAGGATTTCAATTACTACAGTGGTGTGGAGTATAGTTTTTTATGAGTTAAGACTTCACGTTTACAGGTGAGAAACTTTGAAAGACAGAGAGAGGCACGTGGGACCTCCCTCTTGGCTCTTCCATTTTTCCTATTCATTTTACTGCCATCGTGCGTGTCACACTGTCACGGCAACTCTGCAATCTCTCTCTCTCTCTCTCTTTTTTTTGTTTTTTTTGTTTTTGAAGGGAGGCATAAGAAAAAGAGAAAAAAACATTTCGGAAGTATCGAACTCTACTCCCCTCATTAAAAAGGAATGAACTTTTTACTATTTAATGAGTCAATAAGATTTTATTTGATTAGTTTTTTTTATAAATAATTTTTAAATAATTTGAATTGTTAACTATTTTGACTTATAGTACTTTTTATATAATTTTTAAATATATAAATTTTATTTTAAAAAACTTAAAGACTCTATGTATGACTTTATACCAAAAATTAGCTATTTTGACCTTTGTACTCTGAAAAAAATTCAAACAAATTGAAATGTTATTGTGCTTAATTTGTCATAGAGAATGAAAAGGAAATAAAGAAATCTTACGGTGCTACACATATATGGATGTTTGGTTTGCGAAAAGACACTAGCAGAATGAAAAGACGCTAACAGACTGTTTGGTTTGTGAAATAAATTATAGTATACAATTGGATGTTTGGATCTATTATCACGACCTAAACATATGGTATACAAAAATAAATATTATGTTTTAAGTTAGATATGTTTGACCGAAAAGTGTAAATTTTCGGTTAAACTAGTTAATTTTATGTAACGAGGGATTAAGCCTAGTTGATAATAATATCCTTGGATTTACAACTAGCTAACACAAATAACGCAGGGTAATATTGGTGGGGGATTAAATGCAGCGTGCATTTAATATTACAAGAGGAATAATGACGAAAGAATATCAAGCAATAAATAACAATAAATGACATTCACGTAAATAAGGACAATGATTCACTCAATATTGAATGAGGTGGATGATTCTTCTTTCTCACGGTGATGAGTGATAGACAAATCCTAGAATATTGGAACTATTCTCGGATCTGATGGAAAAGTCTAGAATAATGGATGGTAGAATATTATTAGAAAGATAGTGTTTGTATCTTTTCTAGAGAGTCTTCTTCTCAAAAAGTGCTCGTATCCCAAAATATTACATGCCCATCCCCTTATTTCTTTTTCTATTTATATGGGATATATCTCCAGTCAACCCTAAAAGTACCAGTACATAGAATATTCAGTGAAATATTCCCTTAAATATCATATTACAAAAACTAATTGTTAGCATTGTCCTTGATACTTGACCTTGGCCGTTATTGACCGCCCGGCTACGAGCCCCGTTGTCCTCTAGTCGACCTCGGCCACATTACTTTCCATAATACTACTCCATACTAAATCTCATTAAGGCAGATTTTGACCTATACAATTAGTCCCTCCGCTTATTGATGTTGACCCTGGGCGACCTCGATGAGCAGACTCTGTTAGTTATGGTTGAGAAGTTTAGATGAGCAGGTCGAGTAGTAGCATTGCAGACGGGGTAGAAACGTAGCCTTCCGTGAGCCGCAACCCAGGGTCACGTCGTTTCAGAGTGACGTCATGTCATCATATGTCATTATTACGCATTTTCTAGATACCTTGCATCGTTTCCCGTGTCTCTGCCGCTTCGATTCCTGAGTTGGATAACAACGGTTTGCTTTCTCGATATTGACGCATGAACTCTTATAAATAGGGATACAAAATCCTTTGCCTTACTCTTTGCAATCTAAATATTGGACCTTCTTACCTTCTTCTTCCTTCCTCATTCAGAATCCTTGCTCTTTTAATCTTACTTCAGAATCTTGACTCTTCTGTGTTTACACCTCTTTTATTCATAAACAAAGATGGTTAACGTGTCTTCCAATTCTGGGGGGAGTACCTGACCATGTTCCCTTGGCAGTGTGCATGCCTCCCCATGACGATGGGGTTGCCATTGTTGCGGAGGATGAAAGCTTTCCTATGGTGGATGAAATAATTTTCCGTAACGAGAAGGCTAGATCTGACTTTTCAAAATTGCCCAAGGACGACCCTGAGGCCACGGAATCGGTGATGGATCTGGTTGCCCTTGCTAATTTCAGGGCGAAGTTCAAAATTCCGGCCCACATCGATCTGGTCCCGAAAGGGCCGAATTTTCATCTTACATCTACAAACTCATCCACATGTTGACGAAGTACGCAGAATTGGCCGGCCGCGAGATCTCTCTTCGCCACCTGATGCACCTCTTCGCGCCCAGTTTCTATAGGGGCGATGTTGCATCTTCGTCACCGAGGAAGTAAGCGTTTGGTAGTAAAGATGGACGACAAATCAAATCGTCGGTTTTGGCATAGCTACTTCTACGTCAAGACCAAGGACATGGTGACAAATGCGAATGGATTTCCTAAGGCATGGAATTATGCCCGTAAGTATTTTTTACTAAGCGCTTATTTTGCTCGTTTTGATTTTAGCCTAACACTCTGCCTTTTCCTTGTTCAGCTAAGACTTCGCCCCCTCCTTTGGTTGCGGATATTCACGACTGGGTTAGCCAGGTCTTGCCTCACACAGTGAGGATTCGCGAATGGTCGGCCTTTATCAAAAAGTTTGGACCCAAGATTTCAGCGACCAGTGAATTTACCCGTTTTGAATCTTTATTGTTGTGACCTTCTGGTCGCTTGCTTCTTATTGTTTTGTGGGGATCGACCTCTTAATCTTCTTTTTGTTTTTTTTTGTTTTTAGCCCGGGGATCCTCGAGGAGGTTGAAGGACCCTACTCCTGCATTTCTCCAGATGAACACTACAATGGGGTCCGCCCCTTGTTGTTACTATGTCCAAGCTTGCCTGACCATCCACTTCTATTCGGCCTCCGGTTTTGGCTATATCGGCTCGATCGCGAATGGCTTCAATACTTGAGACTCCGGCTCTCCCTTGCTTTATTTATTAGATGAAGATTTTTCACCGAGCGAGGAGGATTTGGTCCATCGTAAAAGGAGGTCGGTGGCCGTCGGCAATGGGACAATTCGAGCCGTAGATTCTACAAGGAACGAACGCGAACTGGCCTCCGTTGTGCCTGAAGACGGTGCAAATTTTCCGTCAGAGGTCCTGCCATCAGCGGAAGCCGCAGAGAGCACGCCCCTTCCTGATGCCAATGCCAGAACTTGTGGAGTATCCGTGGAGGTTCTAGATACTGTGCGTCGAGATGTGCCATCGTCCTCGCGGCTCGTTGATATTCCCACCTTGTTTACCGATGAGAGAGGTAAGGGAGTTACTGAGGGTGGTTACGAGATGGGCTCCAATATGGATCCTGAGGATGTTAGGATGATGGGAGAAGGACTCACCCGGCTCGAGGTGACATTGGAGGGAACCACGCGGACCATTACGATCCCTCTAGACCGGGATCTGCTAGTTGATACGGAAGACGTGTTCCCTTCTCTTGGTCCCCTCTATTTCGACGTGGAGGGTAAGACCCTTGAGAAATTGAAGGACTCCACATTGTCGAGGAGCATAGTCGGCCTTGCTCTTATGGTAAGTTGGGCATTTTATTTGTATGTTCATGTCGAATCCGATTTTATTCTTACTAGCTTCAGGTTTTCTTTCAGAACTTGATATTGGAGATCGAAAGCTCCTACCGAGAGGAGAGGCGGAAGGCCATTTTCCAAAAGATGGAGCGGAAATATCGAGAGTATCGTAATAAGCACCGCGAGCTTTGTAGGAGACTTGGTGGGAGTAGCAACTTCCGGGCTCTCCGAGACGAGCTAAAGGAGAAGGATGACGAATTGGTGAAGGTCATTGGAAAATGTAGTGTGCTCGAGGGGGCGTTGAAGGACAAAGAATAGGATCTCGAGGTGATCAGGGGAGTCGAGGCCCAATGCGACGACCTTCAAGCCCAAGTGATCTCACTGCGGTCCAAGCACGAAGAAAATCTAATCAGGGCGGATGATCTGGGTGGTGAGCTCGCCAAGATGATAGCGGACTTAGAGAAGTCGAAATCGGATCGGTTGGCGGCTCTGAGGCAAGTAGAGGCATCGGAGGTCGTAATGCGCATTCTTCGTTCAGAGCGGGCGAGTGATTTGGAGACGGCGAGGCTCAGAGAGGAGCAACTCGACGAGCGTATAGGGGAGTTCGAGACATAAGCTTCGGGCCTTAATGAGCGAGTTGTCGCCCTTGAAGCAGAGAAGTCCTAATTATTGGACCAGTCGCCCTCTTCTCGCTCTTCTGCTTTTTCTGACATTCCGCGTGATCTGGATCCATGCCGAGGCCCAACGGGATATATTTAGGGACTTTATGGCGGTGGGGAAGGTTTCCGAGGCCGACTTCGAGGATGCTTACGCTAAGGCATGCTCAGATCGGACTGTTTGTGGTTATGATCCCGCTATGCCGGAGGCTGGTGATGGCGAAGAGGATATAGGCATGGACGGGATCGAACAAGATTCCTGGTATGAGGATGAGTATTCTGAAAAGGTGGTGGCGACGGTACTGGCGGAGAGGTGGGTGGAGATGACCTAGACTGTCAGATAAATGACGTTGATGGGTTAGGTGGCGAGTAGTTGTTTTTCTTTCATTTTGCTTGTAAGTTTTGTACATATTTTTGTGGGCATCTGTTCTAGCCTTTGTAAAGAATATATTTTATAAAATGCCATTTTCGCTGCTCGTACCTGACTCTTTTACTTCTATTCGGGCTCTTATGCCTTTTACTTTTGTTTTTCTGTTTGGTCGCTTTAGTCATTAAACTTGGATTATGTGTGTTGAATGAGGTCAAAACAGAACTCAGTTTCGGTCGCGCCCGGGAGACGGTAGGTGTTAATTCAAACAAGGTCGAATGTAACCTATACTTAGTTAATTCGAAACGAGGTCGAATGTAACATAGTTAATCCGAACGAGGTCGAATGTAACCTATACTTAGTTAATTCGAACAAGGTCGAGTTTGAGTTAATTCGAGTGAGATTGAATGTAATTTTATTTAATTATGGCCGGGGGCCGAGCGAGTATTGATTCGAAGGAGGTTGAATATAGCCCGTACTTAGTTACTTCGAGCAAGTTTGAATGTGAGTTAATTCAAGCGAAGTCGAATATAACTTACTTAATTGTGGCCTGGGACCGAGCGGGTGTTGATTCGAACGAGGTCGAATGTAACCCGTACTTAGTTAATTCGAGCAAGGTCGAATGTGAGTTAATTCGAGCGAGGTCGAATATAACTTACTTAATTGTGGCCGGGGCCCGAGCGGGTGTTGATTCGAACGAGGTCAAATGTAACCCGTACTTAATTGTGGCCGGGGGGCGAGTAGATATTGAGGCAATGTTACTCTAGCGAAAGTATGGGCGGACTGCATACATTTGTGTTGTGCTCACATACTTGGAGGAATTTACATTCTTTCCGGGATGTCATTCCAGTCCCAGTCTATCTAGTCCCTTCATTGGGCGACCTGGAAGCGCGTTAAGAGGTTGGGCAATGAACTGACCGTTCGGTGCCTTCTTTCGTTCGTATTTTAACTTGAAGTGTCCCCCTTGTTGCCTAGTTAAAAACCTCCTTGAGCAAAACCAACTGGGACAAAACTCAAGTGAGGGAAAAAAAGTACAACTTAGAGAATGCTTTTTCTTAAAAGTTGAAGTACTTGAGGTGTGTGATGTTCCAGTTGTTTGGTAGTAGTTTTTCTTCCACTGTTTCTAGTTGGAAAGACCCTTTATTTGTTGTTGCCATGATTTTGTATGGACCGTCCCAATTTGTTCCCAGTTTGCCTTCCCGCGGGTCTTTGCTTGCTTGTGTTTTGGCTTTGAGCACGTAGTCCCCGACTTTGAGTGGTCTGATCTTGGCCTTTTTTGTTACAATAACGTTCTGCCTGTTGTTTTTGGGCGATCATCCTTATGTAGGCCATATCTCTCCGTTCTTCGGCTTCGTCGAGCTCTTACCTTCTACTTTCATTATTCCTTGGCCCGCTCTCATGGGAATATCTCAAACTGGGCTCTCCGACTTCGACTAGTATTGCCGTATCAGTCCCATAGACTAATAAGTAGGGCGTCTCTCTTGTGCTTGTCTTCGGCGTCGTACGGTAGGCCCAAAACACTTCTGGTAATAACTCCGGCCATAATCCCATGGCATCCTCAAGCTTTTTTTTCATGATGTTCAGTATTGATTTATTGGAGGATTCCGCTTGCCCATTGCCCATGGGGTAGTACGATGTTGAGAGTATTCTTTTGATATGCCACTTCTCAAAAAATTTGGCGACCTTTTTCCAGTAAATTATGGTCCGTTGTCGCTACTGATCTCTTTGGGGAGTCCAAAGCTGCACACGATGTTTTTCCATATCAAGGCGATCACTTCCTATTCGCGTATCTGGGCGAATGCTCTTACTTCTACCCATTTAGAAAAATAGTCATTTAAAACTAAAAGAAATCGTACGTTACCTTGCCCTGCAGGGAGGGGGTCGATGATGTCCATTCCCCACTTGATGAACGATCAAGAGGAAGTGACCGAGTGGAGGTGCTCGCCCGCTTGATGGATCATTGGGGTGTATTTTTGGCATTGCTCGCATTTTTTCACGAAGTACGCGACCTCTTTTTTCATAGTGGGCCAGTAGTAACCTACCCGTATGATACATCTGACTAGATCTCGAATGCCGGAATGATCTCCGTAGTGGACTTCGTGGACTTCTTCTAGGATGCGCCGCATTTGATTCGGGCCTAAGCATTTCCAGGGGGCCGCCATACGTCCTCTTGTATAGGTCATAATGAATGATGTTGTACCTGGCAGCTTGCATCCGAAGTTTCTTGGCTTTCTTTTTATCATCTGGGAGTATTCCATCCTGCAAGTATGTAACAATACGGTTGCGCCAGTCCCAAGTTAGTTTTATGGTCCTTACCTCGATTTGATCTATTGATGAATGGAGGAGGGTGACCACGTTTCTTTCTCCGGTTTTGCTTTTAGTGGCTACTGCTAATTTGGCGAGGCCGTCTGCTTGATATTTTGTGCTCGAGGAATATGGTTGAGCTACCATTCGTCGAACTCAGACAGTAGTTTGCAAATCTCGGCCTTGTATTTTTGTAACCTTTGCTCTTTGATCTAGAAAGTCCCTACGACTTGGTTGACAACGAGTTGAGAGTCGTAGCGTAGTATGACCCGTCTCGCCCCGTACTTGAGTACTAGCCTTAATCCTGCAATCCCAGGCTCATTCTCGGCCTCGTTGTTAGTCATGTTCAGGCACTTTATGGACTGGCAAATCACTTCGCATGTTGGGACTTCGAGTACAAGTCCCAGTCCGGACCCTGATGCATTAGAAGCGTCGTCGGTGTACAAAATCCATAGATATTGTATTTGTGGAGAAGTGTGGGCCGCTTCTTTTTCTACTTTGGACATTATTTTTGCACTGAAGTCGGCGAGGACTTGTAATTTTATCGGTGTTAGCGGTTGATATGTGATATCATGCTCGCTTAGTTCTATGTCCCATTTAGTTAACCTACCCGATATATCGGGCTTATGCAAAATACTTCTCAAGGGAAAAGTTGTGACTACCGAGATGGGGTGGCACTGGAAGTAGGGTCTAAGCTTTTGTGAAGCTACGACCAAGGCCAGGGTCAATTTTTCGAGGTAGGGGTACCTCGTCCCAGCGTCAACTAAGGGTTTGCTAATGTAATAGATGGGAGATTGCGTATCTTTATCTTCTCAACCAGGACCACACTCATCGCCACTTCAGATACGACGAGGTAGACGAGGAGGCACTCCCCAGGCTCTGCTTTAGAAAGCAACGGCGGTGATGACAGGTAAGCCTTTAACTCCTTCAGGGCTTGGGCGCACTCGGAGGTCCACTGGAGGCCGTTGTCTTTTCTGAGTACGCTGAAAAACTTGTGGCATCTGTCGGATGATCGCGAAATGAATCTTGACAGGGCGGCAATACGGCCAGTCAACATCTGAACTTGTTTTTTGGTGGTTAAATGTTCTGGTATTCCTTCTATGGATTTGATTTGGTCGGGGTTGACCTCGATATCTCGCTGTGATACTAGTAAACCCAAGAATTTTCCTGAGGTCACGCCGAATGCACAGTTTTCAGGATTTAGTTTCATCCTGTATCGCCTGAGTATATCAAAGGCTTCTTTCAAGCGGCCGATGTGATATTCTTTCATTTTGGACTTGACCAACATATCATCTATGTAAACTTCCATAGTCTTGCCGAGTTGATCTTTGAACATTTTGGTCACCAACCTTTGGTATGTCACCCCTGCATTTTTTAGTCCGAAAGGCATAACTTGTAGCAGTACGTCCCTTGATAGATGATGAAGGTGGTCTTATCCTGATCCTCCTCTTCCATGAGGATCTGATTGTAGCTTGAGTAGGCGTCTAAGAAGCTTAACAATTCATGTCCGGTCGTTACGTTAATGAGCTAGTCGATATGGGGTAACGGGAATGAATCTATGGGGCATGCTTTATTCAAATCTGTAAAGTCTACGCACATTCGCCACTTCCCATTTTTCTTTTTCACCATGACCACATTGTCGACCCATTGGGGGTATTTTGACTCCCTGATGGAGCTATTTTCCAAGTAATTTTTCGACCTCTTCACGGACTGCATCATTTATTATGGAATTGAACTTCCTCCTAACCTGCCTCACGGGGGGTGGAATGGGTCGACGTTCAACTTGTGTGTGGCAATCTCCTTCGGGATACCTGGCATATCTGCATGGCAAAAAGCAAACAAATCTGCTTTAGCAGTTAAGAATTGACGAAATTTACCTGGTTCTTGAAGCTTGCCACCGATGTAGGATTTCTTGTTGTGGTCGTTATCATCAAGTTCAACGGGGTCGAGGTCTTCTATGGTTGATCCTGCAGCCTCTACCATTTCGGGATCTCTGATGACGTCCTCTCTTTCGTCACAGATCAACCTCGACCATGTTAATTGTTATGCCTTTTTTGCTTTGCCCTTCATTTGTTGGGTGGTCGTACAATCCAGGGCGATGCAGTAGCATTATCTAGATGTGTGTTGTTCTCCTCGTATGCTGAATATTCCCCATGCATCTAAGGTCGGCCTATTATGGCGTTGTACGCCGCATCCTGGTCCATGATGTGGAATGGGGTTTCCAGAGTGACGTCGCCGGCTAGGACGGGGAGTGTGATTTCTCCAGACGCGTTCAACTGCATTGTTAAAACCTGTTAGTGTGATGCAGTGCGACACTATCTTATCCTCGAGTTTTATTTGTTCAAGTACTCGAGGGTGGATAATGCACGTGTCACTCCCATCGTCCACCATAATACGTCTTACATATGTATCTAATATTCGTAAAGTGATGACAAGGGCATCATAGTGAGGGAAAACCAAACCGTGGGTATCTGACTTATCGAAGATGATACTTTCTTCGAGTTCGTCATACCGTTCGTGAGTGATCGATCATTTAATCTTGTGGGTTGTGGTGAACTTTACGTTGTTGATCGAAGTGTCATTGCCGCCTTCAATGATCATTTGAATGGTGCGAGTTGGTAAGGGTGGTTTCAGCGGTCCCTGGTGTTGTTCACGTCCTCGGGCAAAGTTGGTCCTTCTTCGTTCGCTCGGGCAATTCTTTGAGGTGTCCTTGGTGAAGCATGTTTACGACCTCCTGCCTTAGGGCGATGAAATCCTCAATTTTGTGACCTCGCTCTTGGTGGAACTCGCAGAGGGCGTTTGACTTTTTGGTGCTTGGGTCTGACCTCATCTTTTGTGACCACTTTACTTTTGGTCCGAGCTTCTCCAATGCATAGACTATTTCTGAGGGTGACACACAAAAATTGTGAGCGGATAATAAAGGGGGACCTCTTTAGTTCCGGTGAGTCCCTGTCCTTGGTATAGATGGGCCCTCTTCGTGGCGGGAAGGGGGCATGATGGCACTTCTGATATATGGCTGATGTCTTTCTCGGTTGTGTCGTGGAGCTGCAAGATCCCTCCTGGCATCATTTGTTTGATCCTTCCTGGATTCAGCCTACACCGAGGTTAACTGATGAGTTGGTCCATTCAGGTCATCTTCGTCTGCAGGGACCTCGGCACAGTAGGCGTTGTGTATTTCATCCCAAATTGTTGAAGGATATTTCATAAGACGACTTAATAATTTTTTGGTCGCCCTTGAGCCATTCCTGTTCAGCCTGTTTTGGAAAGCTGCTACAGTTATTCCTTCTGATACATTCGGTAAGGTCATCCTTACTCGGTTGAATCGAGCGAGGAAGTCCCTTAATCCTTCTCCGGGCGATTGTTTGATGGCAAATATATCGTTCAATCTTGCCTCCTCCTTTTTGGCCCCAGCATGGGCCGTCACGAACTTGTCGGCCATTTCTTCGAATGTTTCGGTGGAACGCGCGGGCAGTTGTGAATACCAAGTTAATGCTTCTCCGGTGAGGGTCTCGCCAAATGTTTTCAACAATATGGAAGATACTTGTTCTTTGGAGAGATCATTGCCTTTTACCACAGTGACATAGTCAGTCACATGATCTTCGAGGTCGGTCGTACCATCATATATTTTCAAATAAGGCGGCATCTTGAAGGTCTTGGGTATGGCATGCGGAGCGGCTTCATCACTGTAGGGTTGCTCAATGAACCAACCATCATCTCTTTTTGGCAAGAGTTTTGGGACACCCGGTATTTTGTCGACTCTTTCTTGATGCTTTCTCATTTTGGTCCCAAAGCATTTTGTTCTCATTTTTCATTTCTTCCATCTTTCTCGGAATGGCTGTGAGGGTGTCGTCACCTGCATTATTAACATTGTGAGTGATACTTGTTACTGAAGGGAGAGGGCCATGTTGCTCGGTCGTTGTCGGTGTAATGCTAGTCCTTGCATTTTCTCTAGCTGCCTCCTCGGCGAGCTTGTCGAGGATGCTGGTTAGCGTGTTCGTTAGCCAAGCCTCAAGTAGTTTTTTCACTACTCATGGCGCCTCTTCCGTCGTGGACGTGTAAGCTCCTTAACCGCGGGATATTGTGATATTGCCTTGAGGGAGGGGTGACCCAACTCACCTGGGGGAGGCGTTGGGCGTTATATCCCCGACTTCTATTTCAGAAACCTCATTGATGGTGTTCAAGAGGTCGGTGGTGAGATCGGCCACTGCCTTCATCCTTTCTTCTCCATTACCTGCCATGTCAGATCCGTGTGTACAAGAAAAAAGGAGTTTTGCTCTTTTTTTTTGTAAACTGTGCTAGTTATAGATCTAGAAGAAACTAAAAATTTAACTAGAAAATCCTCACAGACGGCGCCAAATTGTTTGACCAAAAAGTGTAAATCTCCGGTTAAACTAGTTAATTTTATGTATTGAGAGATTAAGCCTAGTTGATAATAATATCCCTGAATTTACAACTAGCTAACACAAATAACGCAGGCTAATGTTGGTGAGGGATTAAATGCAGTGTGCATTTAATATTACAAGAGGAGTAATGACAAAAGAATATCAAGCAATAAATAACAATAAATGACATTCATGTAAATAAGGAGAATGATTCACCCAATATTGAATGAGGTGGATGATTCTTCTTTCAGACAGTGATGAGTGATAGACAAATCTTAGAATATTGGAACTATTCTCGAATCTGATGGAAAAGTCTGGAATAATGGATGGTAGAATATTATTAGAAAGGTAGTGTTTGTATCTTTTCTAGAGAGAGTCTTCTTCTCAAAAAGCGCTCTTATCCCAAAATATTACATGTCTATCCCCTTATCTCTTTTTCTATTCATATGGGACATATCATCAGTCAACCCTAAAAGTACCAGTACATAGAATATTCCCTTAAATATCCTATTACAAAAACTAGCCGTTAGTACCGTCCTTGATACTTGACCTTGGCCGTTATTGACCGCTCGGCTACGAGCCCCGCTGTCCACTACTCGACCTCGGCAATATCACTTTTCATAATACCACTCCATGCTAAATCTTATTGAGGCAGATTTTGACCTATACAAGGTAAAAATTAGTTCCCAATAATACTATTGATCTTCGTTAAAATTTACCCAATCAGTATTGATTTAATGACCATATATTATTAAACATGTGTAATACCATTTGAAGTTAATTAAATTTATAATTGTCAAAGTTTTGATTAACTTAAATAGAGAAAAAAATGTAAGTACAAAGATAAAATGAAATTGGATTTTGGAAGTCATATTAGAGATCTTATAGAGTAATCAGATGTACATACTAAAAGTAAAAGGGGATGTTATTGTCAATATAGTAAAGCCCTATTATACTACGATTATATTTGTGATAGGTTCAAACTGAATCCTCAGTAAGGAGTCTTATTTGCTCCAAGTTTGTTAACCAACATTTATTTTTGTCATATTTAATAGCAAGATTATGTACAGGTGTAAACAAGCCAGTGTAATTAAATCCTTATAATGGGCTTAAATTATATAGCCGTGTTTCCTGAGAGTGAGGGGCGTTAGCGCAATGCCGTCCTGGTTAGTTGGTGACCATACTCCTCTTAATTTGTACCAGAAAAGATAAGAGTTAAATAATTAAGCGAAGTAGGAGGAGGAGGAGATTGAGCTCTTAAGTGGCAGAAGATCCTTTTTCGTACTTAACGAGGGACGTACTTTTGTGGACTTTAATCTCTACCGTCTAATGTGACTCATCTACCATTGGAAATCCCACTTACCCTAAATAAATGGAGTTCCCTGTATCAATGCCTTTCCCTTTTTCCCTTTGACTGAAGTTAAAGTTCTAAACTACCATTTATTCATGTTATCAACCACAAGGTGTTGCGATGGCGCTAACTTTTCTGTGGTCAAAAAGTATTGAACAATATAGCGCTCTTAATTAATTACTCTCTTAAACCCTCATGCTACGACTATAAATTTAAAATCTGAAGTGCATATTAAACTAATAATAACTTAACACAACTAACAGTGCTTGTGCAAAGGGCAAAATGATGTCAAAATGCCTGTTTCCTGGTGGCTGATGAATGTGGTATATATGAGGCATGGGACATGCTAGCAAATGAAAGCAGCCCACGGATATAGAGTAGCGTAGTCAAAAGCGCAACCTCGATCATGAGCTCATGGTTATAACTGACGTTGGTCCGTTCCATTGAAATTGTAATTAGCTACTACACCTTTAATTTCTTAGTTCTGTATGATCATGAAGCTATTGACTCATGGGAGTTTGTTGAAAAATTAAAAGCTGCTTTGCTCCGCGGTAAGTAATTTGCACATGTAATTAAGCTTAGAGTCTACAGGTTTACATAAACATAACCACAAGAGTTTCTTTTTCCAGATTAACACTAGAAAATGCATGAATAGTACGTGAATCTAATTCGCATAAGGGACCACGGACTCTAGCTCAACCACTCAGGGAAGTAATTAAACTAAGACAATAAAAGATCCTTCAACAATCGACTTTCCGATAAGGTCCCAAGTAAGTCCTTTTTTCCTCTATGTTTGTTGGGCTTTTCTTTTCAACAAATTAATACACAGTTGTAACATTGTTAATGTAGAAGAAGAAGTTTCAATCTATTGGTACTCTATCAGACAACCGAAACTACTAAATAGACGATGGCAATACACCAGTGTAGTTACCTTCTTGACAAATGATTGCGGAAAAGGGGCTACCAAATTAATAGTATTGCAAACAACAAAATCATGTCCTCGATCACCACTACGAGCATGTAAAACTGAAAAACATGCTAGTTAATAGAGAATAAACAGGCTTGTAAATTAGCATTAACTTTAATATATGATTAAGTATGTAGAAAAGTTATTTGGACCTTGCTATTAACTAAAGCTTTGTTTTAGCAAACCATTAGTTAACCAGCCTAATGGAATGGGGTCCAACAGAATCATAGGCAATTGGGCTTGGAAATATGCCCAGCCACAAACCTTGATAAGGTTTTTACTCCAACAAACACTATGCAACAACTCAAAAAACAAAAATTAAAAGATATAGATACCATTATCAGATTATATAACTGTTCAAATAATATACATTCGTTCAAGAAAGAGCCAGATACCAGTATTTCAAAAGTTAAACAGCTCTATAATTATAATTTCTCAAAAAGAATTTGGAACTTTTTACTATAAAATCTTTGATTTTTATCTGAAATAGAGAGACCGATTATGAAAGCGTTAAAGAATAAACAGCCAAGCCATAGAGGGTGTTTGGATTGGCTTAAAAGCTGATCAAACCAGTTTAAAAAGCACTTTTGAGCTTATTTGAGCATTTGGATAAATCATAAAAGTCCCTTTAAGCCAAATACTTTTAAGCCAAAATACCCAAAACAAGCCAAAAGCAATAAGTTGGGTCACCCCAACTTATTGCTTTTTGGCTTACAAGCTCCGTATATTTGACCAAGTATTTTACCCTATTATCCCTTTTACTTTTTCTAAACCCCAAAACTACCCTTCCAATACTAATTAAATCCCCGTGCCATCTAATCGATGTTTTCAATCTTTCTGCTGTCATATTCCAAAATTTGTCAATTTCGTTGATGTTCTAACCTTAAAGCTAACACTAGCTTTATAAATAAAATGTTTGACAGATTTTAATATTTTGTAAATATTATTCTTTTAGTTTTTTTTCCTGGTTCCATAACATTTAAAAAAGAATTGTTGTTGAATCCCTTCTTTTTTTAATTGGTGAAACTATATTTTAATTTAAAATCTATCAATGAGTTTACATGTTACCCTAGAATTTAAAGTTATAAGCGAAAAATTATTTTTTTGGTCAAATAATTAATTATTGCATGTTATTTAAATAAATAATCTATATTTAGGTAATCAGTTTAAATTAAAAGTGAACTAAATTATAAATTATTTGTATATGCATCAATTTAGAATAAAATATTATAATAATCATCTTTTTTATAGTGTTAATAACTTTTAGGATATTTCAGTCATTTTAACAGAAATAAATGCTTACCAGTACTTGTTTGCCAAACACTTCAACAGTTTTTTTCAGCTTCAGCACTTTTATCCAAACACATAACTGATTATTTATAAAACAAGCTCCAACACTTAAAAAGTACTTTTAAACACTACTTTTTTAAGTCAATCCAAATGGGCTCATAATGTTGCAACATTTATCCTCCAGTAAACAAAGGTACAATGGGAAAATTTTAAATTAGGAATAGGAGTACTTTTTTTCAAATATGTTTCTGTTTTTGTTCCTTTTTTAATCAAGGTTTAGTAGGCGTAACTCTACGAAAATTTTAAAATAGGAAAAAAAGAAAATTTGAAAGTTCAAGTTATGTTTGCATATGAATTTCACATGAAAAAAAAAAAAGAAATTTCATGAGTAAAAAATGTTATTCCACATTGCCAGTTTGTTTGACCGACTTTGAAATTACCTTTCTTAGTTTATTGAAATTGCAGATTTTTTTAACAGTAGTCACTGATATTCTCTGCTTTGGGTAGCCAAAAAGATATTGCTGTACTTGTTATTGTGCTCGAGACGTGTAGTTTGCTCTTGCCATACCTCCCATCCTCTGGCTCCTATAATCAACACTAAACTATAGCTACTTTGTTTTAATACAAATAAATTTAAAATTAGGACAAAATTAAATTTTTTGGTGTGTAAAGTTTATTTTCTCACAGTTAGTAAATATTATATCAAAAATTATTCTAAAAATTAAATGTGCGGTCTTTGATACTCCAAATGTAATGGTTCGTCTTTTGCAGTTGAGCGAAGTAAATTAGAAAAGAAACAAAAGAAAACATATGTGGATTGTGTGGTAGTGATGAAGCAAAAGGCCAGCTGACGTGGAATTAGATATTTGTAAGTCCAAAACACATGTATCCAATACAATAAAATACTTGGTCTTTCCGTTTGTCAATTGTCCGTCAATAATTTTTATTTCGAAACGAATAGGATATTTTATATTTGTAATATTTTAATATTAAAATATTTACATGGCTTACAATCATAATATTTCAGGATATTCTTTAAAATTATTAAGTTGTAATCGTATTTTTGGTATATAATTAGCAAGATTTTTTTTCTTAAATTACTAATTTAGTTAAATTTTGAGAATATAAAATAAAATGTAAAAGGATATTTACTTGGTAAACAACATCAATTTAAAATAATAGTGACAACATAATAAATGTAAGTACGAGTTACGACATAATAAAATTTTGAGTTCCTGAATTTCCTTTGCCATAGACAAAGACAATGTGGGTTGCTCTGATGGTAAGCACCCTTCATTTCCAACCAAGAGGTTGTGAGTTCGAGTCACCCCAAGAGCAAGGTGGGGAGTTCTTGGAGGGAAGGATGCTGAGGGTCATTTGGAAACAGCCTCTCCCCTTGTTGTTGTTGTTGTTGTTGATGTTCTTTCGAAACAAAATTCACTCGCTACAAGTCCTATGACTAGGCAGCTAGGTACAGTTCTATTCTACACGTCTTTACTTTGGTTATAACTAAATCAAATGTGGATGCATATTAATTAACTGTGATTAAATCAGAAATTTTTATGTAGAACAACATACTATGCGTTGTAATTTGTAAACAATAACAGCTTGTTTGGATGGTTGTTACTCATTGTATCGTATTGTATTGGTATCCCAAAACTATATTTGTTTTGATTATTTAATTAAAATTGATTGTATTGTATTGTTAAATCAATTGATCCGGAACAATGAAAAATCCCTTTTATGAAACAATTAATTTGGTGTGGTGTGATTGTTTCCTATTTTCTTTTCAACTATGCCCTAACTTATTACTCTATAATTCTATTTTGCCTTTTACTTTTTTTTTTAATTTTAACTTCAAATCTCCCACCTATAACCTACTTTATAACCTACTTTGTTTTCATCCCTTTTTCTAGAACTTTTGCCGCTTCCGGCTCCAATGTAAAATTAATAATTTTGTTCCACTTATTTTTTTTAGAATTTGCATGAATTTAATTGCCTAATCTATTTATAAGACATATTTGATAATAAATTAGTAGAAAGGGGTTTCTTAAATTATTTTATGCATAATTCTTAATAAATTTAATATTTAAATAATTAAAAATATTTTAATAAATTTGTCAGTTAAAATATAATACCATATAGTCAAACTAAACAGTAATATATGTATTTAATAATAATAAATAAATAAAATTTATTTAAATATTATATTAATAAAATAATACATTATAAAACGTAAACTTTTTGAATTCTACAATCTGAAATTGGCAGCAATCGTACCAAAACCGCAAAGAAACAAAATCACCTCAGCATCACCGCATCTATTTGAAGGCATCTCAGCAAAAAGTCACAATCTCTCCTTTTCTCTAAGTATGTCTTGTATTAAAACTAGGTTGCATCGACCACGTCGAAGTTCCTTGTGAAATTAAACTCCACCTCAAATCCCTTCATTCCTGGAACTTTTCTTTTTTATTCTCATTTCTAATTTCCTCCGCCAATTCCTGGATCAGGAAATGCGTGATCATCCTTTTTAGGTTCTCTTGTTCTTTCTGGAGCATTTCTTTCTTGTACGTATGTTCTAATTGGAACTTATTCACCACATACCCATTTTCTTTTTTTATAATTTTAGACTTAGATCTGTTGCTTTATTCAGCTTAATTAGCGTTTATATGTTTTTATTCTTGACAGCTAAACAAGTTGAATTGTGAAGATGGGTAAGGACAAAGTGAAAATTGAAGAGAAATTGACTGGTTGTGAGGATCAAAAGTTGTCTGGTTCAAAGAAAGGGAAAGGAAAGAGATTATGGAAGAAGGTGAAGTACCAGCTGGTGGAGTACCATTCGTTGCCTGCCTATTTGAAAGACAACGAATACATTCTTGGCCATTACCGGGCCGAATGGCCTTTGAAGCAGGCCTTACTCAGCATTTTCACTATTCATAATGAGACCCTCAATGTTTGGACGTAAGATTTCCCAATTCTTCACTTTTAATATTTTAACAACCCTCTTATCCCAAGTTTGGAACTTTTCATGTTTTATAGAATTGAAGTTCGATTTGGAACTTTTTCCTGTTACGTTGATTGACTTGTATAGTATCCAGAACTACTGATCTTTTATCTTTATGCATATCTCCCTTATGTTTGGTACTAGAGATTTGAAAAGACCATATGTTATGAATTGAATTTTCGACAAAACGTTTTTCAACTTCATTGTTGAGGGCAGTAAGCCACACTGTAAACTAAGGTCCTTTGAGCTTTTGCTGAAAAGAGGTCAATGAATCATTTAGCTGCTGTCATAAGATGAGGATCTTTTCAGGCCGAGAAGTAGCATCTATTTTTCTCTGTTTGAAAGGGTTATTGGATCGATCGTTATAATAATAGTAATTTGATGCTAAAAACATAAAAGTGTTTCATGAGTGCTACCGCTATCTGACCAAGGATAAGAATGCTACTTTAGTCATTTACTTTCTGGTTCAGAAGTTTGGACTGAGAAGAGATCTATAGCGGGTTTAATAAGTGTGCAATAATGGTTAGCAACAATTCCGAAACTGATCTATAGGATTGTTACCAAAGTCAAGAATAGACTCTTGTATTAGTGAAAATTGTGAGAGATCCTAACTCATATTTGGAGAGTAACATATGTATTCTATGTTTGTGCCTTGTATGGAGTTTAGGTACAAGGTGGACAGCTTAATTTACCTTTTGAATTTCCTTACTAAACCTCTACTGAAGCGGAAACTGCTGTCTTAGCATGTGCCTTCAGTTCTATTTCATGTTATTGCCGGTTCCTTTATGCTATGGGTTCATTGGTTTGCTAAATGTTCTGTCTATACTATCTTAAATTCCAACATACTAATTGAAAATCAAGAAATCATAGATTACTGACCAGAATCTTGATTTTCCTACTTGTTATAGGCATTTGATAGGGTTCTTCCTCTTCCTTGCGCTGACCATTTATACGGCAATCAAAGTTCCCAAGGTTGTAGATCTACATTCCTTACAGAATCTCCCTGATGTGCTGAGGAAGGCTGATTTACACAAATTACAATCAGAGCTTTTGACTTGTCTTCCTTCTTTGCCGCATATGCCTGATTTGCACAGACTTCGAGATGGTTTGCTACTATCCCCCTCTAGTTGGCATATTCTTGATCTCCTGACTAACTGTCTACCTGAGCGATTTTCCCTCAGCAACCATACGGATGTCTGCGTACTGGTAAGAATGCCTCATCATTCAACTACTTAGTGTCTGCTTAAGCTGCACATGTATGAAAGAATCATTGCTTCTAATGACTTCTCATTTTAGATTAAATAACCATAATTATCCAGCGGTCTTTATTGTACTGCTTGTTTACTTTGATTTCATCTTATTGATTCTAACTGGTGCTGTCCTAGCTGTAATCAATGCCATTAAAGATGAATTTGTTTGTCCAGGAATTCTCAAATCTATAGTGGCGTTTATATCTTCTTTGGGCAGTGGTGCAGCCATTTTTATTTCGTTTATTCCATCTGTCTTGCTTGCTTGGCTAAAGAGAGTATTCTATAAGACTATTCAGAGAGAGTGGCTAAACACTTATTAGTACACAAAATTTGTCATTTCAAATTAAGTTTGTTCATAGGTTGATTGATTTCTACTGCAGCATTAATTCCTATGCACATTGCTAAAGAACTTCTTCTCCGGCTTTTTTTCTCCTATATCAGAACTTTCTGAATTATTTGATTGGATATTCCCATGTGATGTTATTCATCTGACAGCCTTTTTGACTTTGGTTTTCTTTCAACACTATTGCTACATCAACCTTAAGATTTCCAATCTCTGCATAAGGACATTTTCCAGTGAGTGCTGATGGGCCTCTATTGCTCAATAATTAAACAGTTGACACAAATAGGGAGTCGTAACTTTAAACTTCTGGATCTCGTGATTGGAACAAGGACGTGGACCTGTTACATATCATAAAAAATTAAAGAACATGGAGCTGTTAGAAGCTCAGAGTTACTACTAATACATAAATATAAACTTCTTCCTAATGAAATACAACTTGTATATGTCACCCCTGGAAAATTTAATCTACCTAGTTCTCCTTGTTTTGGTAGTGCTTAATAATTTCCCTTTACTCTTTTTGCGCCGTGCTTATGATATTTTTTTAAAAAAAAAGATGGCTGTTCTATTACCTCATGCATTGCATGGTGTGTATGAAAATGTATACAATTGCTTATTTTGAACCATTTGAATAATCTCCCGATTTATCTGATTATTCTGTTATCTTTCTTATCTTAGTAAAGCTTCATATTGAGTCTTTGTTCTTATTCAGCCTTCTTAGAGACTAAGAAATCTGTTAACCTAAACAAATCCCCTTGTAAAGGCCTTCATGTTTGTTTTGTAATTGGGGTGTCCAAGTGCAAAGATAAAAGGTCACTTGGGTTGCAATAGTGGGACACCACTAGATTCCCTAATATGCAGTCTCTTTATATAATGTACTTGCCTTGCATTATCTTTTGTTGTAGGGTTAAAGTTGAGTTTTTCTTCTTCTGGATTGCTTAAATCAAAAACTTTCTTGAGGTTTGCCTTTCTTACTCAACCTCCACTCTTTACAGGGTGGTATATCAATTCATCCTAAATGAAAACATAGTTAAATAGTAATACTTATTATACCTCATGTGCATCTCTCCACTATACCATTGCATGTCAGTTTTCTACTCTAAGGTTCCCTTCCAAATGCTGTTCCCTTCAGTTGCTTGGATTCCTCCCATTTCCTGATAAGAGTCAGCCAAGCAACTTCAGAAGTGTTTGCATATGGAAAATTAAGTAAAGAATGGTAGTTTGATAAATCAGAAAACAGGAGTTAACAAACTACTTCTGGTTCATTATGTCCTTTCAAGTGATACTACCTATTAAACTTCTATACAAGAGAGCTAATATCCCCTAGTTATGATTTCTTCTAATCCAAGGCTGAAGTGGCGTTATTTTGAAATAATCACATAATTACTTGGATACCAGGAACGGTATATGCACTCAATGGTCTAGCCGTCTAGTTGTGATATTGATATTTCACTATTGTTCAATTTTTGCAGCGGAGTGTAAAGGAAGATGTGGCAAATATAATAGCACCATTGCTGGTGAGACCAATAACACGCTGGCCATTCTACGCCTTCCTTGGTGGGGCCATGTTTTGCTTGTTAGCAAGCAGCACATGTCATTTACTTTCTTGCCATTCAGAGCATTTATCATACATCATGCTGAGGCTCGATTATGCTGGTATCGCTGCCCTGATATCGACTTCATTTTACCCTCCCGTCTATTATTCCTTCATGTGTTACCCCTTCTTTTGCAACCTGTACCTGGGATTTATTACCCTCCTGGGAATTGGCACAATATTGGGTTCCCTCCTTCCTGTGTTCCAGACCCCAGAATATCGAACAATTCGAGCATCTCTATTCTTTGGAATGGGCTTTTCAGGTGCTGTACCTATTCTGCACAAGCTGGTTTTATTTTGGCACCAACCCGAGGCGCTTCACACAACTGGATATGAACTTTTGATGGCCATATTTTATGGCATTGGAGCGCTGGTATATGCCATACGAGTTCCAGAAAGATGGATGCCAGGGAAGTTTGATATCGCTGGCCACAGCCACCAACTATTTCATGTACTTGTTGTGGCAGGGGCTTATACTCATTACCATGCAGGGTTGGTTTATCTCCGGTGGCGGGACCTGCAAGGATGCTAAGAGCTATTCAAGAATGGAAAAATCAGTGAGAATCCTTTGTGATGCGTTAGGCTAGTTCAAATGTACGTAAATGTAGAGAAGATGTGTTTGTCCCTCTGTTGTTTGCCCATCTTCAGTAATAAATGTTCTCATTTAGCAGCGATTGTCAGTCAATTATCCTGTAAGTATATTATCAGGCACAATATGTACTTTCGTATTATGTTTCGTGAGATCTGTATCTATGATTTTAGAGTTTCAACCACACTGAAAGTTAATAGGATCTCGTCCAGCTTAAAGTATCTTAGACAATGAATTGATTTCGTGGAGTAAAGTTAGATTTGCTTGGAACATATAAAAATAATAGGAATTCCGAATTCTACAGCCTACAGTTAGTGTAGAATGTAGATCGAGTGAACCTCTTTTATTTGTACCTAAAAGTTAAACTGGGCATGGAAAAATAGAATTGCTTTCGTTGAGAGTCGAACTCAAGACCTCCCGCTTACTAAACGGGTGCTCTAACCAACTGAGCTACGAGAGCTTTTGGAAGGAAATCAACTGTATATTTTGAATAGTAAGAACGGTTTCACTGGCGCACAGTACACACTAATCTAACATACTATCACGTGATGAACCAACTCCACCCAAAATTAAATCAAGATCTGCACTTTTTAATCCGAACTGTTACCTTGTTAACACATACTATGGAAAACCAACTTTGACAACGAAACAATACACATGATATCGCTAATTAAGTGCCTACGGCCTAATTAAAGCAAACAAAAAGCTAATTTTACATACGTCATTGTGTAAAATGTAATTTTTTCCTGTTAAAAAAGCAAATTAATTTAGCTTTTTGCCTATCTATTCTCAATATAATTGTTGAAGCAACAAAAGGTGTATTTACCATAGCCCAAACCATTTCCATGAAAAAGAAAAAGACGTATATTTATGTTTGTAGTGAATGCGAGATACTGTTACATCAGTTATATTTCTAGTTATATACCTCCGGAATTGCTAAACTGCTCGTTCAATTCTGTGAATATTAATTAAGTTCACAGAATACTCGAAATTAACACTTAGCTAGTATGAACAAGCATTCAACAAAATATCAAAAACAGAAAAAGAAAAGAGAAGATGAAAAGGATCTAGCATATCTGACACAATTTAAGAAGTCACATGGGAACTTTAAAGAAAGTAGGAACCAAAGACGTATGACTTGAATTTCCTCTGATATCGAAACAAAGGTTTACGGATTGGTAGTTAGTAGTGGTATTATTTTATGCTCATATGTGATACAATTTATATAGAAGTTCATAGAACAACTAATTTCCCGTCAATCCTAGCACCCTACTTGGCTTTACCTAATTTACCCAACCTCGTCACTCAAGTTAATCCTCAATGAGTCATCTGTTGTTTAATTAACAATTAAAACAATTTAGGCGTTAAAATCCTTTGGTTTACGGATAGGGGTTAGTTTTAGGGGTTGAACTAATAGGAAAGAATTACTAGTTTCTGCCACGTTCCTCTATGGGACTGAGCAAAGAATTAATCTAGCCAATTAAATTTCGGACTAGTTACTCTGGAAAATTCCAGCGTATCAATTGGTAAACCAAATATTCTACGTACATATATAGGGTTGGCTTTTATCCGCTTTCAACAACCACTAGTTTAAAGACAAAGTTACCGTTGTGAATAACATAAAAAGAACAAAAAAGACAAAGCAACCGTTAACTAAAGAAGTACTCCATCCGTCTCAAATTATCTAGTATTTTTGTTTTACACACTTGAATACGGTTAAAATCGGCCCCATCTGATTTTATTATTTGACCGAGACCGGGAGATTGCATCGAAGGACGGCCTCGTAACGGAACAGACTAAATCACGAGGACTAGATACCGAGTTCAGAACCGAGGTACCTGTCGAGATCGAGGCTAGTAGCGATCGAAGCCAAATGAGACAGACATTGAGCAAGATCGAAGATAGCATAATAATAAAAAGGCGAGATATTCGTAACTAGTCGAGGATCACGGCGTAAACCTCGGTGACTGGTCGAGGATCATGGCGTAAATCTAGGAACGGATCAAATTAGAAACGGTTAATTAACTAATCATGGGATTTTTTTCTCTAATTAAAATCATATCATAATTGGGAATCCTCTACTATATAAAGAAGAGTTCTAATCATTTGTAGGGATGGTTGACAAATAAAAAACCAATATAATTCTCTTTCTCGTTTATACTATTGTTCATCAGCTTGTTATACTTTAATTGTTCTTGCATCAACCAGTTCGAGGGTATCCAAACTCGAGGGCTGAGTTCCATTCTAACACTGGTTTGCTTTACTTTATAATTCATTTTCTGTTATTAATCTTCACATTTATCAATTGGTATTAGGTGAAATCACGCATACTTAAGACTACCTTATAATTTTAATTGTTATCCAATTTTAAGGGTAAACAGTTTGGCGCCCACCGTGGGGCAAAGGATAATAGTGATTGCTTAATACTGATTCCGATAACATACACTGCTTTACACTTGTTTTCATAAGAATCTTTGTTTTCAGGATAAACTTGTCAAACTCACAAGCAACGCTTACGCATGGTGACAACGGCCTCGGATTTCACGGGAAAAATGACAATATAGCCGCCCCAGGGATCGAGGTGCCTCAGGCTGACCTCGAAGAAGCACCAATTACAAATCTCGTCGATGCCAGTTCACATGTCACCCTAAATGCAAATTTGGGTGTTGATACCGAAGGTAGCGTATGCAGGGAAGTTCGATCAGATGGTTGAGGTATGCAGGGTGGAGAAGATGGTGGAGTTAGCCTCCAATTGATATTCGAAATATTACAGGCTTAACAAGACGCTATAGCACAACTACAGAATCAACACCGAACACCGAGTAGGATCGAACCATAAGTCATCCACATAACCAAGCCTGTGCCAGAAAGGTCGAACGCCAACGAATCGGGG
The DNA here is from genome assembly GCA_000715115.1 of Nicotiana otophora. Taxonomy (NCBI): domain Eukaryota; kingdom Viridiplantae; phylum Streptophyta; class Magnoliopsida; order Solanales; family Solanaceae; genus Nicotiana; species Nicotiana otophora. The sequence continues at coordinate 98,451 of AWOL01S0056928.1, forward strand.
ATTGACCCCGCCATTATGAAAACGCTCGAAGAACTCACTAAACAGATTGAATCGGGGGAAAAAGAAAATCGAGCCAATTGACAAGAATGTAGAGACATATAACTCCCGAGTTAACCAAATACCGGGGGCAACGCTGATTCTAAAGGGTATGGATTCAAAGAAATTCGTACATAAGCCTTTCCCTCCAAGTGCGGCCCCAAAACCCATTCCGAAGAATTTTTAAATGCCAGAAATTTCTAAGTACAATGGGACTACCGACCCTAACGTGCATGTCACTTCTTATACAAGCGCAATAAAAGGGAATGATTTTGAAGACGATGAGATTGAATTTGTTCTACTAGAGAAATTTGGAGAAACCTTGTCGAAAAGAGCAATGATATGGTACCATAATTTACCGCCTAATTCCATCGATTCCTTCTCCATGCTTACAGACTCTTTCTTAAAGGCACATGCCGGAGCAATAAAAGTTGTGACTAGAAAGTCAGACCTCTTCAAGGTGAAACAAAAAGACAATAAAATGTTGAGGAAATTTGTATCTCGATTCCAGATGGAACGCATGGAACTACCACCGGTCAAAGATGATTGGGTTGTTCAAGCCTTTACTCAAGGTTTGAACGAATGAAGTTCGGTGACATCACGACAACTAAAGCATAATTTAACTGAATATCCATCGGTAACTTGGGCCGATATACATAATCGGTACTAGTTAAAGATCAGGGTCGAAGATGATCAATTGGGGACCCCTTCTGGTTCCGTTTATCCAAACAGGCCCATCGGCAGAACTCAAAGGGATATCGACAGAGAACCCGAGCCGAACAGAGATCGGTATCAACCATACAAATGCAGATTGTAGAAACAGCCGCGCAGGACTCAATCTCATCCGAAATGATCGAAGGAATGATCGAGGACAGAGCTCTCGAGGGCTCATGAGAAAAAATGGCTTCGATAATCATGTCGATCCCACAGAAGCACCACGATAATTGGAATACAACTTCAGCATCAATGCATCAGGTATTGTGTCAGCCATTGGGAGAATCAAAGATACTAGATGAACCAGACCCCTACAAATCGATCCATCCTAAAGAAACCCCAATCAAATATGCAAATACCATGGTACACATGGTTATAGAACCGAAGACTGCAGACAACTGGGGGAGGAGGTGGCATGTCTATTCAACGAGGGTCACCTTCGAGAATTCTTGAGCGACCGAGCTAAAAACCATTTCAGAAATAGGGATGCAAACAGGAAAAATGAGCAGGAAGAACCACAGCATGTGATCCACATGATCATTGGTGGGGTGGATATTCCACAAGGGCACGTGTTTAAATGCACTAAAGTATCAATCACCAGGGAAAAACGAACTCGAGATTATGTGCCAGAATGCACTTTATCATTCAATGATGAAGAAGCAGAATGGATTTCACAACCCCACAATGATGCTTTGGTAATCTCTATCCTTATGAATAAAATTCAGGTTAAGCATGTTTTAATTGATCCAAGAAGCTCGGCCAATATTATTCGGTCGAGGGTCGTGGAGCATCTCGGCCTATAAGATCATATCGTACCCGCAGCTCGGATTCTCAATGGCTTCAACATGGCGAGTGAAACAACTAAAGGTAAAATCATCCTACTAGTAAATGTAGCCAAACCTATTCAAGAAATAAAGTTCCACGTGATCGAGGGCGAGGCGATATGAGATACAACGCACTGCTCGGAAGACCCTGGATTCACAACATGAGGGCGGTCCCCTCAACCCTTCACCAAATATTGAAGTTCCCAACATCGGATGGAGTAAAAATGGTGAATGGGAAACAACATGCTGCCAAAGAGATGTTCGCGGTCGATGAAGTAATACCGGTATCGGCACTTTCGTCAGCAAAGAGATTGGAGTCCAAAGGAAAATAGGAAACTAAATAGCAACCACAACCACCAACGTCGACTCAGTCGGAGAAGCAGGGAACGGACGAGGACGATGACTACTGGATCTCTCGATCCTTCATAATCTCTGAGGATTCCGACGTCACCAAATCGACAGTCGAAGAGCTGGAGCAAGTCATACTGATCGAATATCTGCCCGATCAAAAGGTATACCTGGGTACGGGGTTAACCCCCGAGCTCAGGGGAAAACTCATTTATTTTCTTATCAACAATATGGATTATTTTGCTTACTCCCACCTAGATATGACAAGGATATTGCCGGAGATCACTACACATCGACTAAGCTTGGATCCGAAGTTTCTCCCGGTAAAATAAAAGAGAAGGCCCCAGTCCGAGGTAAAACATGCATTCATCAAAGACGAGGTAACCAAACTTCTCAAAATAGGATCCATTCGGGAGGTAAAATATCCCGAATGGTTAGCAAGCATAGTCGTAATCCTTAAAAAGGGAAATAAACTGAGAATGTACGTATACTATAAAGATTTAAAGAAAGCATGTCCTAAAGACTCTTTTCCTCTGCTGAATATCGATCACATAATCGATGCCACAACCGGCTACGAGATTCTTAGTTTTCTCGATGCCTACTCCGGGTACAATCAAATACTAATGAACTTGGAGGATCGGGAAAAGACTTCATTTATCACCAAGTACGGTACATATTGTTATAATGTAATGCCGTTTGGACTAAAAAATACTGATGTTCGATAGGCAAATCAATGGAGGTTTATATTGACGATATGCTAGTTAAGCCCCTGCGAGATGAGGACCATTTGACACATTTGCAGGAGACCTTCGATATACTAAGAAAGTACAACATGAAGCATAACCCGGAGAAATATGCATTCGGGGTCGGCTCGAGAAAGTTCCTCGGCTTTATGGTATCAAATCGGGGGATCGAAATCAACCCCGATAAGATCGAGGCAATTGAAGACATCATAGTCGTGGACAATGTTAAAGTCGTACAAAGATTAACAGGGCGCATAGCTGCCCTAGGCCGATTTATCTCGAGGTCTTCAGATAGAAGTCACAAATTCTTCTCGCTGCTCAAAAAGAAGAACATGTTTGCATAGACCCCCGAATGCCAACAAGCATTGGAAGAATTAAAGTGGTACCTCTCGAACCCGCCACTGCTTCATACTCTGAAAGCGGACGAGCGACTCTACTTGTACCTAGCAGTCTCAGAAATTACGGTAAGTGGGGTCCTAGTTCGAGAAGAGCAATGTACGTAATTTCCTGTTTACTATATTAGTTGAACTTTAGGTGAGGCCGAGACCCACACTTAGAAAAATTAGCGCTTGCCCTAATAAGCGCCTCTAGGAAATTAAAACCATATTTTCAGTGTCACCCGATCTGTGTGGTGACTACTTATCCCCTTCGCAATATTTTGCATAAGCCCGAACTTTTGGGCCGATTGGCCAAATGGGATATCGAGATCAGTGGGTACGATATCGAGTATCGATACCGAACGACCATCAAGTCTCAAATCTTAGCGGACTTCGTGGCCGACTTTGCGCCAGCCCTCGTACCCGAGGTCGAAAAGGAACTATTATTAAAGTCGGGTACGTCATCGGGGGTGTGGACCCTCTTCACAGACGACGCTTCGAACGTGAAGGGGTCTGGGCTAGGCATAATTTTGAAGCCGCCCACGGGTAATACGATTAGACAAACTATCAAAACTTCTAAGTTAACTAACAATGAGGCCAAGTATGAGGCCATGATTGTAGGTCTCGAGCTAGCTAAAGGTTTGGGAGAAGAGGTCATCGAGGCCAAATGTGACTCCCTGCTTGTGGTAAACGAAGTCAACAGAACCCTAGAGGTTCGAGAAGATCGAATGCAGAGGTACTTGGACAAACTATAAGTGACTCTACGTCGGTTTAAAGAATAGACCCTACAACATGTACCTCGAGAACAAAACAGCGAAGACGATGACCTTGCAAATTAGCTCGGGGACTGTCGTACAACTTTCAAGGTCAGTAATCGAAGAAGGCCACGTCGAAATCAACTCCACAAGTCTGACCTGGGATTGGAAATTACATCGAGTACCTAAAGAATGGGAAGGTTCCATCGGATCTTAAGGAATCGAGGATTCTACGTATGAAGGTCGCGCGATTCACATTGGCCGAAGATGGAATTCTATATAGAAGTATGTTCGATGTACCATTGGCAATATATTTGGGACTAGGAGATACCGACTACGTCCTACGAGAAATCCACGAGGGCACCTGCGAAAATCATTCTGGTGCCGAATTATTGGTTTACTAAGTCATCAGAGCAGGATAGTATTGGGCCGATATGGAAAAGGATACAAAAGAGTTTATTCGAAAGTGTGACAAATGTCAAAGGCATGCACTGATGATTCACCAACTCGGAGAGCAACTCCACTCAGTTTTATCCCCATGGCCATTCATGAAATATGAAATGGATATCGTCGTCCCTCTACCATCGGCCCCAGATAAAGCTAAATTTATTTTGTTTATGACTGACTATTTCTCTAAGTGGGTTGAAGCATAGGCTTTCGAGAAAATTAGAGAGAAAGAAGTCATAGACTTCATCTGGGACCACATTATATGCCGATTCGGGATGCCTGCCGAGATCATATGCGACAATGGAAAGTAATTTGTCGGCAGCAAAGTGACAAAGTTTCTCGAAGATCATAAAATAAAAAGGATCATGTCAACGCCATATCATCCTAGTGGGAACGGACCGGCAGAATCGACAAACAAGACCATCAATAAAATTCTAAAGAAAAGATTGAACAACGCTAAGGGAAAATGGAGAGAAATATTGCCCGAAGTCCTTTGGGTATATCGAATACCGCCAAAATCCAGTATGGGGGCGACACCGTTCTCTTTAGTATATGGCGACGAAGCTCTGATCCCGGTTGAAGTCGGGGAACCCAGCGTCAGGTTTCAATATGCAATGGAAGAGTCAAATCACGAGGCTATGAATACAAGCCTCGAATTGCTAGATGAAAAACGGGAAGCCGCCCTCGTTCGAATGGCCGCACAGAAACAATGGATCGAAAGGTACTACAATCGAAGAGCCAATCTTCGACACTCCAAAATCGGGGACTTGGTTCTGAGGAAGGCCACCCTCAATACTCGAGACCTAAACGAAGAAAAATTTGGCCCGAACTGGGAGGGATCGTATTAGGTCCTCGATATCATAGAAAAGGGATCCTACAAACTTGGCACGATGAACGGCGAACAATTACCAAACAATTGGAGCATATCACTCCTCAACGATATTACTGCTAAGTTACGACCTTCTCCACTTTCGTTTATATTTTATACTAACCATTTGCAAGTGTTTAATCGAAGACATCAAAGGATTTTTCAAATACAAAGTTCCTAGGTCTGAAAGCACGCGTTGCACTCTTTTTCTCTTGGACCGGATTTTGTCCCAAATGGATTTTTCCGGTGAGGTTTTTAACGAGACAACCATTGTTCGTGCTAACTTAGAGCTATTCAACAGTATCCGAGGCTCCTTTACAATCAACCTCGAATACTGGGGGGGCATCACCCTCGGATAGTTACAAGAAAAATACTTCATGCCGATAAGGTCTCGATAGGTAAATTTTGTAAGTGTCAAACGGTCAAACGAACCATGCCCATGTAGATTACTCGAGCCCTAATGGGAAACATGTGTGCATGTTAATCTATTAAAAAAAGTATTTTTCCTTGCCAGATATTGCATGCCTTAGAGAAATATTTACTTTACAATATCATGCTTGTGATCTTTTGTGGAAATTGGCTTAAGGGCCGGTCACAACTAAAGTACGAATAATTGACCCTGCACTCGGGAAACAATCGACGTGATCGAATTACTAAAACCTCGAGATTGTAAGACATTAAAAAGGCAAACCTCGATTTTATAGACCACGGCCACCCCCCCACTCGGGGACTGATACTTAGAACAAGTTCGAAGTATAATAGGGGAACAAGCCCAAAAGGCGAATCCCAAAGATAAAGGCTACGACCAAATTAACACGGTTCAGAGACGTCCGATTTTCGTTATAAAACAGGCCTTCGAATATTTTTATAAACCGATTAAAAAGGCTACCCTCAGCTGAATTACTAAGGGTCTCGATAATATCGACCCTCAAAAACCCTAATGGGTACAAAGTCTCTCGAACTCGCGAACAAATTTTTTATTTTATGCTAAGGCACAACAGATTTTATATGACTAAACAATAAACTTTTCAAGCCAAAAAGGGGGAGAAAGCCATTCTTTTTACTATGGTCGTATCGGCCTAATTCAAGAGCCTAAAGGGCCATTTTATTTTTGAGTTCGAGAAATCATCCTCATTCAATTAAAACTTAAGGTTTACCTTAATTTGAGTTCGAACAAGTACTCACTCGGTTATAAAAACTACACTAGTCCAGCTTCGATCAAATTGCCCAAGCCTCGAACTTATGAACAAAATTTTCATAAGGCATACAACAACAACAACAACAACAACAACAACAACAACCCAGTATAATCCCACTAGTGGGGTCTGGGGAGGGTAGTGTGTACGCAGACCTTACCCCTACCCTGGGGTAGAGAGGCTGTTTCCAATAGACCCTCGGCATCCTTCCCTCCAAGAACTTCCCACCTTGCTCTTGGGGTGACTCGAACTCACAACCTCTTGGTTGGAAGTGGAGGGTGCTTACCATTAGAGCAACCCACCTTGTATAAGGCATGAATGGAACAAAAATTTTCATAAGGCATGAATGGAACAAAAATTTCACAAGGCAGAAAATGAAATAAAGACATGTCGGAGAGAGATCTTTATATATATGAGAATATTTACAAGGTCCAATCAGGATCCTACACAAAACATCAAAAGTGAAAAATCCTAAGGTTCCTAATTTTTCTCAGGGGCAGCTTCTTCTCCATCGAGGTCCTCCCCATTCTCGGACCCGCTCTTGTTGTCATTATCATCATCATCATCATCGGAAGAGGCCAGCACTCCAGCATCAGCTTCAAGCTCTCTATCCTTTATTATCTCGTCGATAAGATCGAAACCTCGAGTATGGATCTCCTCGAGGGTCTCCCTCCGAGATTGGCATTTGGCGAGCTCAGCAATCCAATGTGCTTGATTTTGAGCAGTCTTGGCTGCCTCTCTCACTTGGACTTGAGCGGTTTCAGCATCTGCCCGGTAGACGGCCACGATCGCATATGCCTCGGCCTTTGCCTTTTCGACTTCAGATTTTGCCTTTGCAATTTCGGAAGCCAACCGAGCCTCGAGATCCTCTATTTGCTTTGCCTCAGCTGATATCTTCTCCTTCATGCCTCGAAGCTGACTTTCGACCGACGAAAATTGGGCTTGAGCGGCTTCTTTTTCAGCAGCAAAGAGGTCCATACTTTCTTTCCACCCCAAGGTCTCCGCCTTCATCATATCGACCTCTTCATGAAATTGCTCGATCCTCTCGACCTAATGCTGCAGCTGTGAGATTGAAATGTTAGCCACCGTTCCCAAATCGAGCCCATGAGCTTTTAAGATTTTCATTACCTGCTCGATCAGGTCGGTCTGCTCATTGTGAGTCGTGGCCAACTCGGCTCGAAGGTCCTTGATCTTTTCTTCTTTTTGCCCACCGCGAAGGTTAAGGGCATTCCTCTCCTCGGTAAGCCTTTGAATGCCGGCCTCGTACCGACTCAGCTCAGCTCGAGATCAAGAAAATGCTTCCCGATGAAGCGTTGAGTCCTACGCAGAAAGAAAAAAAGAAGTTAGATAGGAAGAGAAAAATGAACACAAGGGTAATACCAACAAAGGGAATTAAGGCTTACCCGATTCAGAGCTTGCGATTCTTCATTGAAAAGGCTCGATGCCGTGCCCGAGTCCTTCCTCGAGACCTCCAAGTCACTCAAGCCGATTGCATCTTCGACTCAGGTAAAGTAATCACAGAAGGGTTCCTCCCTTCTGTGGGTTCCTTCGATGGAGGGGATCTTCAAGGCCCGAGCCTCTTGAATCATCTCCTCATAAAGCAGCGGGGAGCCTCCAATTTCTATTGAACTAAGTGGATCACTTGGGGCGTATTCTCCATCTCGAGGGGCCTCGAGACCAGCCTCTACAGCAGTACCCACCGTTGGATCATTATGGTGGGAGGCATCTTCAATCCTCGAGGACTCGGGAACCTCGCCCAAGTCTCTTCCCGAGACCCCTCATCTCGAGACGGAGTCTCTACAGCCTTCATCGATTCACTAACCTTTGGGGGCTCGGTGCTCATTCCCACTCGGCCTATCAGCCGGGAGTCGTCTTCTTCCTCTTTTTGGTGTTCCTCCCTTAGACGCCAAACAGAGTCTTCAGTCAGGAGGATGATGTTCGTACTCGGTTTACAAGCCTTCTTCTTCTTTGGTTCTAGATCCTCAGAGGTTAAGCTCTTTTTCCGCCTTTTGTCCTTCGTCGATTTTGGTGTCGGGATCGAAGTTTCCTCCTCAGTAGATAAGGGCCTCATGACAACATCTTTGCCAAGGCCTGTATGAAAGGAAATTAAGTAAGAAATGTTTTAACAAAATCATCAAAGACGTGGAAAAAGGGGTTTACCATGCGTTTTGGCCTCCCATCGGCCCTTTGATAAATCGCGCCATGAGCGCTCGGCATACGTACAGGTCGAGGCCATGTCCCGAACCCAGCTCTTGAGGTTAGGAATTGCACCGGGAATCCAAGCGACTGCTACATCACAGAAAATGATATCGATGAGAAGAAGCAAAGGAGCAAAACAATAAATAGGAGCTAACAGTGGGATTGTACTTACGCTTCATATTTCATTTCTCGGGAAATGGCATCTTTTCGGCCGAGATCAGGTCGGAAGTGCTCACTCGAAGGAATCGGCCCATCCAGCTTCGGTCTTTGTCCTCGTCTATGCTCGAGAACAACACTTTGGTAGCTCGGCGTTGGAGTTTTATCAACCCGCCTCGATAGAGGCGGGGGCTGTACAACCTGATGAGGTGGTCGAGGGTGAAAGGCATCCCCTCGACTTTGCTCACAAAGAATCGGAGCAGAATAACAATTCGCCAAAAGGAAGGATGGACTTGGCCTAGGATTGTTTGATATTGACGGCAAAAATTAACGACGACGGGATCGAGAGGGCCAGCGTGAAAGGGTAAGTATAAACACTTAGAAACCCTTTCACATGGGTGGTAATGTCCGCTTCGGGGGTCGGGATCACTACCTCTTTTCCCTCCGAGTTGCAGTCTTTCTAACACTGGTTTGCTTTACGTTATAATTCATTTTATGTTATTAATCTTCACATTTATCAATTGGTATCACGTGAAATCACGTGTCCTTAAGACCACATTATAAGTTTAATTGTTATATAATTTTAAGGGTAAACAACGCTCTTAAACAAATAATAATTAGAAGGTATTTTCGATTATTTTATTCTTATTTATGTCTTATTGGTATTTTAACAATTGTAATATTATTTAATAATTAAGGTATTTGTAATCTTTAGAATAATTGCTACTAAAAATAAAATATATATAAAAAAAAATTATATTGAACTTCTAAAATAATAAATAACCGATAGCTATTTTTAGTAATGACAGTACATATTTGACCGAGGGGAAGTAAAAGAAGCCGAAAAACCTCCACATTCCAATGTCCTAACCTATCACGATTTTTCTTTCTGGCCTAATATGGTTTCTGATGTGGCTATTAACATCATTACGGTTGGAAAAAGGTGATTAATTAAAGTTGGAATCTAAGGCAGTAATAATAATTTAATAGACCTGATTCGCGGTAAAAGGAGACAATTAGTCGGAATAAACGGCAACTTTCCATTACACGAAGATAGGGGATAAAAATCCAATCGGTAAAAGTTTTAATCGAAAAATCAGACCAAATCGTTTAAAAAATTTGATTATGTTTGATTTAATTTAGTTTGATATTGAGTAAAAAAATTGAACTAACCCGACATATAAATCTATAATTTTCTTTAAAAATATCAAAAAATATTTGCGATTCTTTTATGGGATATAATATTTAGTTAAATATGAAGTGCTCTATATTTATTAATTTTATATAATGGGTTGTACGACCATTTTATTATCAAGTGTTAGTAAAATGCGTCAATCTCTTTGTTCTTCAATATTCATATGTCAATATCTATTAAATTCTTATATCTTTTTCGAATTTAAAATGGTATTTTGACAATTTAAAATTAAATAGACCATATCATTAAATAAGTATTTTTATATTTAATTATTAAATTCGATTAACCTTAAAAGTATACATCAACATAAAATTATTGCGACGATTAAAAAATAACTATCATGTGTTTCTAAGAAATTTCTCCCATAAGAATATTTTAATAAATCATATATATGTCAATTATTTTTAAATTTTTACTAAACATATAGCCCCCCCGTTCTAATTTATGTGAACATGTTTGACTAGGCACAGAGTTTAAGAAAAAATGAAGGCTTTTGGAATTTGTGGTCCTAAATAATTTAAAAAGGGGGTAGAGTATTTATGTAGTTATAAAAGCTGTTCATTAAGGGTAGAATTGTAAGTTTAAGCAAAATTATTTCTAAATTTAGAAAAGAGTCATTCTTTTTGGAACAGACCAAAAAGGAAATAAGTTCACATAAACTAGAACGGAGGTAGCTCCGTTCCAATTTATGTGAACCCGTTTGACTGGGCATAGAGTTTAAGAAAAAATGAAAATTTTTGGAATTTGTGGTTCTAAACAATTCAAAAAGAAGCCTAGAGTATTTGTGTGGTTATAAAAACTTCTAATTAAGGGTAGAATTGTAAGTTTAAGCAAAATTGTTTCAAATTTAGAAATTGATCATTCTTTTTGGAACGAATCAAAAAAGAAAATAGGTTGACATAAACTGGACGGAGGTAGTATTTATTTATAAAAAATATAATAAAGTAAGATTGAAAAAATATTTATATAACAACAAAATCTGAAAAACCCGATAAAACCGAACCAATCCAAACCGATATAAGTTGGTTTGGTTTGGTTTTAATAAAAATCGAACCAATTCGGTCCATGTACATCCCTACCCGGAGCATTAATACCAAACAGTAGTAGTCCCTCCGTTTTAAATTAGATGAGATACTTTTCTTTTTAGTCTGTTTCAAAATAAATAACACATTTCTAAATTAGGAAATAATTTAACTTTAAAATCTTCATTTTTATCCATTTTATTCTTAATAAAAAGTTTTTATAACCACACAAATATCATGATCCCATAAAAGTTTTATCCCATAAGCTTTTAACATTACAAGTTTAATTTTTTTTTTTTAAACTTTTGTGGAGTTAAATTACATCGTCTAAATCGAAACGAAAAAGAGAAATAAATTCGAAAATCAATAAAGCAAAAGCCTAAACTGTCGGTATAGTTTCCACGTGTCCCAACCCTTTTATCACTTCACCTCTTCAGCACCACAAACAACAGAAACACCACATAAAACCAACATTTGGGCCCCAAACTCTGCGTACTTTTGTGTTACGCACTAGAAAGCAAAACCCCTCCATTAAAAGCCGCACCAAACCGATTAAATCACCACTGGTGCCAATCGCCTAGTCAAAGGCACAAAAAAGAAAGCTAAGTGAGCTGATTCGATGAACACTTCCTTCTGCTACCGTCTTTAGTCACACACTTCACCGACACTTCTTCCCATTTCCATTTCTAACTTTCTATCGTCACTCACCTAACCTTTCCCATTTCTATCTTCCCGAATTAGTATACTTTCTCAGTCACTGCCAAAATTGCTGTTCTAAGTTTTAGCACTGGACCAAGGCTGGACACCCCTCCTAGTACAATGTCTAGTAGATAGTGACAACTCTTCTGCTACTAGACGAAAAGCCAGCTTGGCGGGGTAACGTATGTTTTCTCTCATAAAATGGTAACTCCACAGTTGGTCCAAACCCAAACATCTTACTCATCAATGGCGCCCAAGCAAAACTGTAAGAGTAAAGTTACTTCTTTATTCTCCGATGGGTTTCTGTGTGCCGGTGGAAGTATTGTTGCTTTACTAGTGGTCTGGGCGTTTTGGTCGTTTATGAGCACTAGCCCAAATACTGATCCAAGTTTTTTCAGTACTTCCGCTGCTAAGAAGTCCACTTTGGAAACTCCGGGAGAGCTTACTTCACCGGGTTTCGATTTAAGGTACGATCCACCCGACCCGACTTTCTATGACGACCCGGATGTGAGCTACACTATTGAGAAGCCGGTAAAAAACTGGGACGAAAAACGAAGGCAATGGCTGAAGCTGCATCCTTCATTTGTCCCCGGAGTAGAAAAGCGGGTTTTGATGGTTTCCGGTTCACAGTCGACGCCGTGCAAAAACCCGATCGGCGATCATTTGTTGTTGCGGTTCTTCAAGAACAAAGTCGACTACTGCCGAATACACGGGTACGATATTTTCTACAACAATATTTTACTGCAACCTAAGATGTGGTCTTTCTGGGCAAAAATGCCGGCGGTAAAAGCAGCCATGTTAGCTCATCCTGAAGCTGAGTGGATCTGGTGGGTCGATTCAGATGCTGCTTTCACCGACATGGACTTTAAACTTCCATTGGATCGTTACAAAGCCCATAATTTCGTAGTACATGGTTGGGAGAAGTTAATCTACGAGCAGAAAAGCTGGACAAGTATCAATGCCGGAGTTTTCTTGATTCGGAATTGTCAATGGTCCATGGATTTAATGGAAACTTGGGCTAAGATGGGCCCACAGTCGCCGGAATACGATAAATGGGGTGAAATTTTACGTTCCACGTTTAAAGATAAGATTTTTCAAGAATCAGATGATCAGTCGGGATTAGCTTATTTACTGTTGAAGGAGAAGGAAAAATGGGGAGATAAAATATACGTAGAAGGTCAGTATTATTTCGAGGGGTATTGGGTGGAAATTGTAGGAACATTAGATAATATCACCGACAAGTATTTAGGTATAGAGAAAGTGGTACCTAGTTTAAGGAGGAGACATAGTGAAAAAGTAAGTGAGAGTTATGGTAAGGTGTGGGAGGAACACCTTAAGGATGCTGGGTATGGGAGATACAGTTTGAGAAGGCCGTTCATCACACATTTTACAGGGTGTCAGCCTTGTAGTGGGGACCACAATCAGATGTATTCTGGTGAAACTTGCTTTGATGCTATGCAGAAGGCATTGAATTTTGCTGATAATCAAGTGCTTAGGAAGTATGGTTATATGCATAAAGATCTGCTTGATTCTTCCTCTGTTTTTCCTGTGCCTTTTGACTTTCCTGCCTAATTGATTTCTTCATTACTTTGTAATTTTAAGCTCTATATATAAATATATATGTATTATATAGTCTTTTCGTTTACCATCTTTTATGGCTACCTATTTTATTGTGCAATTTGCAATGTTGTCGTGTAGAGGTACTTGTAATTATTGAGTTGACGTGACAAATTAAAAGATATTTACACTATTAGTGTGTTGTTAATTTTACTTTTTATGGACGAATACATGAAATTATTATTTATGGTGACTTAATAGTGTAAAAAATTTCTAGTAGTATATAGAGGTTATACTCTTGCAATAGATGTAAGGAAAAGGAAAAACATCTATGAGACAAAAGTATATGCACATGTTAGAGTAGACAAAATTTTGAGGAACTTTGTATTGATAAAAGAACATGGTCACAACTCACAAGGTTGCATGTGGTTCTATTCAGAAGTAGTGTGTTTGGTAACATGGACCTAGAGAGTGTGACCAAAAGGGACATTTGATTGAAGAACTTAGTACGGGTAGCAGAGTAGTGCCAATGAAATTGACACATTGTAATTGTATGATTTTAAGATGCGGATACGTTCTATATTACATATTCAGCCTTTTCTTATTGGATACAAATATTATTAGATAAGCAACACAGAGGGGAGTTAACGAATCTTTTCCTGAGATCTGGCATGGCTATGTCGTTGGGTAGAAGACTCGCATAGTCACTGCTGGCAATTTTGATTCTTTAAGCTTGAGGTGTTCACTGTTCAGTATCAGAGAAACAAAAAGACCTCTTCACTCACTATTCCACAATATAATTATCATGTGACAAAACGACAAACGAACAAGTGTCTAATATCTGAGCAATACTTTTATATAAATAAGAAGAGAGAGATATGTAATTGAAGTACACCCAATTGATTAAACAAATATCCTAGTATTTGATTAGACACAAGTTAAACATACTTTGGAACCTGCAAAATGAAACAATCGCTATAATTTGATAGTTACAGAATGCAAATTAAAAGAAATACAATAGTACTAATTTAATAGGAGTAGTTCAGATATGGTTCAACATATGTTTGGCTGTAAGTACTACTCTCCGTCTCTTTCATTTCATGCGATATTTTTCTTCTTTTAGTTATTTAACAAAAATGATAATTTAGAAATAATTTAAATTTACTTTATATTTCACTTCTAGTAATATGATTTTATAGGGAAAAAAAAATATCTTTGACATACCTAATCAGAAGATGCAGAGGTACTTGCAAGTGTGAGCAAACAAGTTTGACAACAGTATTATAAGGAACGAAAGCAACTTGAATTGGTGAAGAACATATTCACAAGGTTGCATGTGGGTACTATGACTGTCCAGAAACACCAGCTTGATCATAATGGGCATTTTATTGTATTTGCTTATTTGGTTAGGAGGGGCAACACCAAATGTGCTGATACTATTAGTTGATAATTGGTTAGGAGTTACGACTGTAAGATGTGGATATCTAATTGGTCGATCAAACATTTGAATGTGATAAAACGAACATAAACAACTGTGAAATAACAGGTAACAGTTGTGAGTACATAATTTCATCATAGATACTTAAGACATCAAAACCGGGCTGTGAAAGTTTGAAATTAAATGACATTACATTTGGTGAAGAAGAACCCTAAAAACAAATTTCATGCACCGAATGTATTACCGGACACCGAATAAGAAATGAAATTTGGACCTAACTCAACTCAAAATTAATTATATATACGGGTGAAACCGAGCCTTTGGACGCCTCTGTTCCCGATGAAGTAAACGGAGTACAGAAGTGACTGTAAGGAACCGGAATCGGGGCAAGGAGCCCCTCGAGTCAGGGTCCGGGCAATACACCTGCCCTCGGAAGAATCGGAACCACATCTCCAGGTCCGATTCGAACCCCAAAACTTCGAAAAACATTACCATATAATCGAGCACGACAAACAAAGGATCGTGATATCCGTGCCCAGCCAGATGTTACATTGTGAATCTCGTCATGTATCAGAAAAAAATCAGTGATTAGTAAAACGAAAGATTTTTACCTTTTTTGGAATTGCACTGATGGTAAGCACCCTCCACTTCCAACCAAGAGGTTGTGAGTTCGAGTCACCCCAAGAGCAAGGTGGGGAGTTCTTGGAGGGAAGGATGCCGAGGGTCTATTGGAAACAGCCTCTCTACCCCAGGGTAGGGGTAAGGTCTGCGTACACACTACCCTCCCCAGACCCCACTAGTGGGATTATACTGAGTTGTTGTTGTTGTTGTACTTAGGGTAAAACTCCTCTACTATATAAAGGGGAGTCTAACTATTCATTAGGCATCATTGTAACACGCATATCAAGGTAATATACTCTTATTTTCTCTGTTATTCAAAGTTCTTACTTTTGTTCATCGGTTCTTCATTATCGTGAGCCCGGGATCATCGAAGGCAGGCATTTCATCAAAGTTGGTACTGAGTCCGGGATCACTCGGGTTAATTGGTTTGACAATTTATTACGTCATTTATCTGTTTAATCTAACGCAATTTATCATTCGTATTGAATTAATCCGCGTATCCTTAAAATCACGTATAAATTTAATTGTTATCCATTTTTTAAGGTAAACAATTGACATAAATAATAGGCAAATGATCCTATCCTACGCCGACGCGGGACTCTAACAACATCAAGAGTTAAAAAAAAAATCTAGTTCGATATTGGACGTAGAAATGGGTTTCCAAAATATACAGGTACGAGTTGGTCCAATTACGAATATCTGAATTTTAAAGGTTGGACTTGCGCATGGATTTGAACCCACAGGCAGCCCAATTATGCTGTCAGTACAGAGAGAGTGAGAGAGAGCCATTCGACTGATTTGCACAAATTATGGACTGGATATTTCTTCTGTTTTAAGTTTGTTTTACGAGTTGCTTCATACTTAAAAGTATGTCGGTTTTATCCCAGTTCACTCATGTATCAATTAATCTTATGTCTCATATCCCAAAGCATGACCCCCAGAAAAAGAACATTTAAAATAAGAGACCTTTAATCTATTTGACAGGTATACTAAAAATAAAATTATTTTTACTTGTCATTCTACGCATATCAAAATAAGATAATTTTTTTTCATGTTTTACTCTTAATTCATTAACCAACATTTCTTGAATAAATAATAGTCAATTGTAACTTTCCCATGTTCAATATTGGAATTCACAAGAACTCTTCATTATCCTCCTTCGTTAAACATAAAAGTCCACTAAAATCATCTTTTATTCTCTTGTTCTTTGGATTATTTTTTTCTTCAAAAGTTATTTAGAAATTTGGGTTCAATTATTGAGTACCAATTAACAGGGTTATTGTGGTAAAATTATCATGGCAATCATTATTTCTTAAGGGGCGTGAAAAGTCAAAATGTACCAAGTGAAAGTGAACGGAGGGAGTATTCAAGACTTTAAGGGGTCATTTGGTACGCGCATTAAATTATCCCGAGATTATAATAATGAGATTATAATCCCAGGAGTAATTTATACCGCATGAGAGATGTGATAAAATAATCCCGTACTTGATGGGATAAGGTGAGATAAGATGAAATATCCTGGATTAAGTCTGAGATTAAATTTATATATTATTTGGTTGGTGGTATAAATTTATCTCAGGATAAATTTACACCGCCAACCAAATACAGTATAAATTTAATCTTACATCTTATCCCATCTTATCCCTCATACCAAACGATCCCATAAGGAAGTTATACTGTTACGAAGAAAAGGTGGGTGAAGTGCACAAACAACTATTCTTAGAGTTTTTATTAAGGGATTAGCCTATATTTATTTTGTTCTAAAATTTTGAATTTAAAATCTTAATTTAAGGATAATTTAGAATATTTATTGGCTAATTCCTAAATAACAAAATCTGAGGCGCGTTCGTGTATCAAGTAAAGAAAACTTGGGCTCATGAGGGGGGGAGTCCAACTCACTTTGTCGGCCCAATCGGGAGTTCCCAAGCCACTTCAGTCTCTCAGCATTTCATTCCCCAGAAAGGCGAAACGTGGATCTCTACGCTTTAATAGGCGAGTCCAGTCAATAAATTTCAAACACACACCACGATCTTTTTCTTTTTCCAGTTTCCACGTAGGAAATGAATGGTTAAAAACAGATACTTGAACTGATAAATCAAAGAATAATTAGTCATTCAGCAAAAGCTACTTATACGATCAAATAATTCAATAAATTAATTGCAGATAAGTATCTAAACTAAATAATAGGCGTACTTAATAAATTGATAACCTCGAAAAGATGGTCTCCAGGAGCTGATCGATTATGTGACTGTGAAAACTCTTTACAAATTATTGTTTCACCTATCAATTTCAAGAATAACGGAGAAAATCATTTTAGTTCCTTAGCCTAATTTTGTTGTTGTCCAGAGTCATGAAGCAATAATTTTTTATTCCAACACTTGGACTGACATGAATAAAAGGCATTAGCAGGGAAATTAAATACGACTGAAGTAAATTTCAAAAAGGTAAAGAACGAATAGAAAAGGAAAAGAAGCATTTAGGGGTAAACATCAGACACAAGCAAACAAATACTATAAGAGAAAAGTAATTCTTGTGAAGATTGGTGGAAGTTTGGTCTAGGCTTTTGTCACACAACTTTGGCGTGCTAATTTTGACAAAAAATATGTAAATTGATAAAACACGCCACTAATTGAGGGAGCTGCCTGCATCTTCTAATTCTTTTCTTTTTCTATAATTATCCAATCTCCCTCAATCCTCAGTCAATCTGGACACTCTCTTTATATACATTTTTCGCCCCTTTTGTCAAACATATCTTTCGTTTGGAACTGGAAAATCATAGGTTGAATGATGACCCAAAAAGTGCTGTCCACACCTGTCGACAATTTCTTAAAATATGGGACTTTGCCTTTTGAATTATTGATTGCCAAACTATTACTTACAAAACTGGATTAAGATACTTCTTTTTACATGAGTTAAAAAAGATGCGTGGTAAAATGACCTCCATACTGAATTGCTTTATAGCTTAAAGCCTTAAACTTGTGCCATTGTTCTTTGTTAATTACCTCAGGCAACTCTCTTTTTATTTTGCGCTCTTTTCGTCAAACGATTTCTTTCATTTGGAACTGGAAAACAAAAGATGAATGACCAAAAAAGTATCTTGTCCACATTAGTAGACATTTCTTAATACTGTTGATTGCCAAAAGTATTGGCTTACGAAACTGGACTAAGAAATGTTTACTTTAAAAAAGGAAATACCAGAAACAAAAATGGATGGTAAAAAAGCTCCACAGTGAATTGCTTGAGGTAAAACTTGTACCATTGTTTTTGTATGGGATTATAAAAACTTGTTGCTATTCCAATAATAAACTATCAAATACAGCGGTAATAGCGGTAAGACATAGATCAAGAGACTGGAATTAAACCGCATCCAAAATTCACAAGACTTATGAACGTACGTAGCAAGAATCCTACAGTAAAAACTGAGATGTGAGTTGTTAATTCACACGAATTCTTCTACCTCTTCAGCTGGAAAATCAAAATTTACCGGAGAGACAGGTGAATTGCTTTTGATATCATTGTGCATGAATCCAAAATTACGTAGCACCTGATTATCCGCAAAGTTTAACGCTCTTTCCATTCCCACCCAACATTTATCACCCACATACTCCGCTGCATGGTCCCCACTACACGGCTGACATCCCGTGAAGTGAGTTATAAACGGCCGCCTCCAACCACCCTTCCAATCACCGCCCTCCGCCACCAACGGCTCCCTCACCGCCGCGTAACTCTCGCTTACTGCCTCCGCGTGTCTCCTCCGCAACTTCGGTACGTCTCTGTCTATCTTCACGTAATTTCCCGTGATGTTATCAAATCTATCTACTATTCCTAACCAGTATCCGTGTAAAGAGTAATCAGTAATCGCGTGAATTTTGCTCCTCCATTTTTCTTCTCCTTTCATTATAATATAGCTCAGTGCCGATTGATCGTCGGACTCCGGGAAGGTTTTATCCTTGAAAGTTGACCGTAATATTTTGCCCCACTGCTTGTATTCTGGGCTTTTCGGGCCCATATTGGCCCAAACGTCTAAGAAGTCCATGGACCACTGACAATTTCGTATAAGAAAAATCCCTGCATTTATCGCAACCCAGCTTTTCTTTTTAAAAATCAAATCAGGCCAGCCATGAACGATGAAGTTATAGTCCTTGTACTTGTGTAGTGGGATTTTGAAATCCATGTCAGTGAAGATAGCATCCGAATCAACCCATAAAATCCACTCGGATTCAGGATGGGCCAGCATGGCGGCCCGAACAAGCGGTATCTTGGCCCAATAAGAACGCATTTTAGGGTGCAAAAACGTGTTACCGTAGAAAATATCGTAGCCATGGATTCTACAGTAGTCAACTTTGTTTTTAAAAAACCTTAGGAGTAAATGATCACCTTTAGGGTACTTGCATGGAGTGGGTTGTGATCCAGTGAGGAGGAGTACACGGTTAGCTCTTCCGGCTGCAAATGAAGGATGAAGCTTCAGCCACTGGATTCTCTTCTCGTCCCAATTTTTGATAGGTTTATTAATAGTGTAACTGAGTTCCGGGTCATCGTAGAATGTCTTTTCCGGCGGGTCATATCTCCGGTCAACGGCTTCCCGGTCCGGCGGGCAATATTCCGGTGAAGTAACGTTTTGTTTGGATAAGAAATTTGAGAAATTAGGAAAAGGATCAGTAAAAGACCAAATAGCACAGACAAGTAAAAGAGCTACTATGGCTGCTAGGAAGAGAGATTTGTCTCGTGAAGACGATGATTGTTGTTTGGCCCGAAACACGGAATGGGCCATGGCCGGTGTACGTAAATGGAAGGTAATTGCAAATATGGGAGTAGTATAAGATTTAGAGTGAGAACGTCTCGGGATGCAATGTGTGCTTTAAATGGTCTATGGAAATTAAATGGACCAAGCAAAAGAAATAACTATAGTATATTAATTAGTCAGCTGGATGAATCTGATTGGACTTTAGGGGTTGAGTAACGAAAATTACTGAAAATTAAAATATTGTGGAATCGATGAGAAGGAATAATATTTAGTAATATTATAAGTAGGGCTTCTTGATTCTTACAAGGAAACTAAGATCTGTAATTAATTCGCGCATTTGCTTTCCTTATAAAATAATATTAATTTTGACAAAATGGGCATGGACCGGTTGAGTAAGAAGATTTTAATGCAAACAGGGTAAGTGGGCGTTTTTAATCTATCTAGGGTTGAGATTTGGGGAGTAATAAGGCTGTTTACCATGTGCAACATTCAGTTTTCCTGAATTTGTATTGGGACTAGCTAAGAATATTAGAGTTTCCAGATTCTTCCATTTTATGACTTCTTTTGGATTGAGCAAATTGAGTACGGAGGCGTGAGTCTCAAGCATCTTTCTTGTCCAAGGAAAAAAAAAACGTTAAACTTGTATACATGTGAAAGAAAATTTGTTTTTACCCAGTCGCTTAAACTATAACTTTACTTTGTGAATTAACAAATCCACAAAGTATCAAACTGAGGAAGTTTCCACAAGTGCGATAGTGCATATATATGACTTTACTAATATGCACCTTTTCTTTTTCTTGTGGCGGCTAGCGATAATAGCAACAAGAATTGCAATATGGTAATCTTATTGACTAATGATAATAGACCATTGATTTTTGAAGATAAAAACAAAAGGAATCTTAAATGAGTGCACCCTCTCCTTTAAAATAAGAAAGTGCTGCCTCAGTACTTTACGCCATACCTTCCGCTTGGCTAAGATCCTGAATTCCTGGTGCTGACTTCTTTTCTAACTATAGTCTATCACTTATCCCTTCAGTCTTGATTTCTTAACCACTGGAGCAACTATCAAATGGTAATATTTGTTACTTTTTACATTTATTTATAGATTTATTATTCTACATGAACCCAAATTAATTGAGCAAATCTCGAATGGTACTAACTTTTTGCCAATCATCACTCACTCTTCTATCTTCTCATCTGTCACTCTAACGAGTCTACTTTAAGTTATAATTTTTTTTTATCAACAAAAAAAATAGGAAGAAAGGGGCTAAGTCCCATTTGCCACCATACCCTACTAATCTGATGTACACTTGCATTTATGCATAGATCGTTAGCCTACCCACACCAGGAAACGGTCCTATTAAAAACGAACCACCACTACTTTTTGATGTCAGAATAAATTGGGCCAAGGCGACATGAAAGTGGGATTCAGGCTTAGTTATCACAATATCCTTAAGTTGTGTACGGATATCATCACACATATATGCCCAATTCCAAACTAATACCAATTCCAAACTAATACGGCATGTTTGGTCAAACTTCTAAAATCAACTTATTTTTATAAGTGTTTGTTTTAAAAGTTTGGAGAAACAATTTGTGTGGCTAATTAATTAGAGAAGGATTTTTCAGCAGCAATTAGTATTTGACCAAACTTTTAATAAAGTGCTTCTAAGTATATTTTTTTAAAAAATGTTTTTTATAATTTTTTTTTACCTCATATAGTAAACTATTACACCCTATTTATTATAAATCAAAACAATTTCAAAATATTATTACTTAGCTATCTTTTCTATTTTATAGCAAAATATGTATTTATTTTATACCCTACCATTGAGGCACATGAATATGACGATTATGTTCTTCCTCTCTCTTCCTTCTCTCTATCAGCAAGATTCACAATCCTCTCTCTTCTCCCTCAAACATAACACGTCAATTTGACATCTCGGATTCAATTTGTTGTTAAACTTACCGTTGGCGGCGACCTAATGCTTTATTTCTGTCCTAGTTGATCCTGATTCAATATTAGAAGAATATTGGGGTGGCACGAATAGCCAGCACAGCACAGAGCGTTGTGGCTATGGTTTTCATATGCCGTTGCATTACCCAAGATATGCACGAGCGGAATATGAGGCATGTCAGAATGGAAACTGGACTGTTTGCTTACTCAATATGGACTGCCCATCACCGGAAATGTTAACCAAAAGAGAGTTTTCCATGGGAGCTTTTCTTTGGACCTATTAAGAACATGCAGATTCCCTTCTTCTCTCTATGTAAAACTTTTTAATATTCAGTTTGTTGTTCGCGTATAAAAGTTAAATGTTTTTTCATAACATGAAAAAATGGCTTGATGTATTCTGTAATGCATCGTAATCAATACAAATACATTGTATTTTTGTATAAATATATTATTTTTTTTGCATGAATTTATGTATTCTGAAGGTGTGTATTTTGAGTTTTTTTTTGTTGTTTGAATACAATCGAATTGAATACGGTGAATTGAATACAATGTATAATAGTGAATAATGAATATCTGTGAATTGAATATAATGTATACAGTTGAATTGAATAGAACAGTCTACACCCTATTTCTTGATTGCCTTACTGTATAAATACAGTCGCGCGAATACATCGAATACATCACAGTAGCAGCGAAATTTATGTAGAATTGATTATGTTGAGTTAATTTAGGAGTGATACACGCTAATTGATACTCTTTCTGATATTAAACAACTGGACTCCCCTATTTTTAGGCGAATTCCGTTACTGTATTCATGAATACAATAGCGCGAATACAACGAATACAGTCGCACAGCTGCACTCCCCTATTTTTAGGCGAATTCCGCTACTGTATTCATGAATACAGTAGCAGGAATACAGTCGCGTAATAACTAAATAGTAGATATAGGAAGTAATTATGTATATGGTAGATATAAGAAGTTAATAGCTATTAAACAATAGCGGTTTCTGAAAATTCCTCTTTTAAAAAAGTGTTTTTGGAAGGCTGCGTTTTTCTGCTTCTCAAAACCTGCTTCTGCTTCTACTCAAAAATACTTTTTTTCTTCCAAAAGTTTGGCAACACCTCAAGTTTGGAACAAAATATTTTTTTTTTGAAAAAAAAATTATTTTGTTTGGCCAAGCTTCTAAAATTATTTTTTTCAAAAGTACTTTTTAAAAAGGTGTTTTTGGTGAGAAACAATTTATGTTTGGCTAAATAATTTGAAAAACACTTTTGAGCAGTAACTAGTGTTTAGCCAAGTTTTTGAAAACTGCTTCTACGTGTATTTTTTTCCAAAGTGATTCTCAGAAAAATGCTTTTGAAGAGAAGCTATTTTTTTCTTCTTCTCAAAAACTGTTTCTGTTTCTCCTAAAAAACACTTTTTTCCTTCTAAAAGCTTAGCCAAATATCTCAATTTTTGGCCAAAAACACTTTTTGCCCCCAAAAAAAAAAGTTTGGCCAGGCTATTAGTCTTGAAAAAGCTTAGCGAGGCTCTAAGACTGCACAATAGCCCAAACTAAGATTGCATATCGTAACCATGATGATCTGTCATGGTCAGTGGATTAATTTTCCTTTCTCTTTGTTAGTAAGACGCCCGAAATTCTCATTTTCAGAAGCCAGAGCTCCATGGAAATGGATCAGAGATCAGCACTGTCATTAATTAAGTTGAAGTTACACCACTAGTTCAAGCCAGACAAATGCCTTCTCCGGAAAACTTCGAATGTTCTCAGAAACAGGTTTTCTCCAAACTTGAGTATTTCATAAAACAAGGCTTCTCCAACGTGTCATTAAGTTATGTCATTAAAAGAAAATGAATCAATTGATAAATATTTACAGTACTACAGTACACTGAAGCACTAAATTAACTAGTAAGAAAACATCAGCAGACTGCAACAAGTACACGAACATGAACCACACAGTTCAAAATAAAAACTATGTGTTCGATATTTTGAAAAGATACAAATCCAACCTGCTTCTTGAAATTTTGTCAGCAGTAGTAGCAAATTTGATTTCTTCTTATCAGTTACAACAACACTTCTGCCTGTTCCAGTGGTCCATTTCACAAGAAATCCGTCAAGCTTTAGCTCTTGGCAAAAGGACGGGGATTTTTAAGGTTTGTCGCCTTCCTTAGTTGATTTTGAGCTGCCACCAACCAACCGTTTAGCAATTCTTCTTTGTTTTAGTCTGTTTTGTTTCGAGCAAGAGTCTGCTTCACCTGGATAATGGACAAGCGCTAAAAGTTACTCCATATACATTCAGTATGTAAAAAGTTGTTTGCAGATTGCAGTGTCAGGTCACGTTAAGGTAATTAAAGGTAATATTTCATAGAATAAGATAAGAAAACCTGTTAAGCAGGCCAATTTATACTGCCTCTGTAAAAATTTACTTCCACTTTCAATAGATGTAAGACAAATCCAAAGTGAAAAATAAGGAGAGAGACAAGAAAACTACTGCTATTGCTACTTTTTACTCCTCAAAGCATACCTGGCTCACTGGCATTTTGTCGAACATCTTGTGGTTCCTCTTCTGTTGTACTCACATTTTCACCCTTCCCGTCATTCTCTGCGGTAGGAAAAAACGGCCCAATTATATTCTGGATCTCTTCCGTTGTACTCACATTTTCACCCCTCCCATCATTCTCTGCGGTAGGCAGCAACGGCCCAATTATATTCTGGCGGCGCGAGGCAGCTTCCTTAAGCTTCTTTCGTCGAAGCCTCTTTCTCTGGGCCCTTGTGAGCTTCTCATCAGGCCCATGATCAGACGCTTGGTCGCCAGAGGAAGAAGAGCCCCTATCGTCTTCTACTTCATCTGTATATAAAACCCAATTAGAGTACTAAAATTGCATTTGGTAAGCAACAACTGCACAGACATCAAAATTATACTCATATAACACAGAATACTCCTATAGAAGAAAACCTGGAATTTGATCCAAGTTGATGCCTTGACCAAGAATGTGAAGTGGTTTTTCATCGTTTTCTTCCTACAAATTGTAATAATAATAATAGTCATTTAACACTATGAAAAAGAAAGGGTAATGATGGAGATAGTAGAAAAATAATGGGGATTTACTTGGGGAGGAGGTGAAGGTGGAGGAGGATAGAGCATTCGAAGGAGGCCTTCATGGAACTTCTCTCGTTTCTCTCCTTTCTTCATACTTTGCTTAATTTGGTTTTCTACATTTTTCTCTTCACATCTAATATACCAACGTGTGTCAATTTGAGCCCAAACCTATCCAATCCATCCGACTCGTTCAGAGATTAATGGATTGAGTTATAACATTTTAGCTCATGGGTCTATTTGGACTAAACTCAAGTTAACCCATTATTTTTTATGCCCAAATACAATTCATGAAACTCACCAAAAAATAAAGTTATCTCAACCCAACTTATCTAGAAATTTATTTAGTTATCACGTCATTAATTTTTGTCACATCATTTGCCCTTTAAGCTCAGTGTAATCTTTTCTTGGCACAATAAGTTGGAAGGTAAGATATTTTAGCCTATTCCATGAAAATCCGCGGAAATGTGAAACTTAAGATGTTGAAATTGTTGATGGATTTAATGATAGATAAGCACGTGAGACACTACTCTTGGAATGTTACAACTATTTTTTTGTGATGATCGATGTAGAACTGGCTACATATTTTTGGTGTTCAATTCTAAAAGTATATGTGCTTGTTTATCATATTTTTAAAATTCATTAACAACACTTTGAGCATCCGTGGTTTAACCTTGTATTTCATTAACACGTATATTAAATTAAAGCAATCTTTCTTGAAATAGTTAAAACATCTACTCTACGGTTTTTTGTGCCAAGAGTAGGTTACAATTGACTTTAAACCAGCATTATAATGACCATATTTGTCAACAGTAGAAGAATCGAGTAAATTGGAGGGATTTGTTAATGGTCGCTTAGGGCTTCTAGATCTTTCTCATAAGATAGTAACGAGAGAACACGAGAAAAATGACTGAATAGTGCACGACCTGCCTAATACAATTGGGCCCTTATGTATTTATATCAACCCGGTCTAGAGGTCTTACAAATTGAGTAAACATTACAACAATGGCTACAAAATAGGAGAAGAATCAATATGACCAGTCATGGTAGCAAATGTAGTTGCATAACAATTCAAAGGAGAAGTTTTAACCTAACAAACAATTAATAATAATTCGCCACACCTAGAACCACAGAATATGATGAACAGTTCAGGTACAATTACACAGATAAGGAATAAGAATACCAGCCTTCTTCGCGACCTAAAGAAGTAAAGGCCTGGATATGTGAGCAATATCTCCGTCGAAACTCCGATTAACTGCAGCAAAACCCTAGGTCGGAGGAGAACATAGAAAACTCCGATGAATACCAGAAAATCTCAAATCAAACCAGCACCACTGCACTACCGATGACATATAGGAGACGTCAAAGCCACAAAAATGAATCTTCGACCGAAAATCAGAGAAATCACAAAGCCCCGATGAAAATCAAAACTTGGCAAAAACTTATGGGGGTAACACTACTCGATAGAAAAATACGAGGACGAACGAATTCACCACTCTGATACCATGTCAACAGTAGAAGAATCGAGTAAATTGGAGGGATTTGTTAATGGTCGCTTAGGGCTTCTAAATCTTTCTCATCAGATAGTAACAGAGAGAACACGAGAAAAATGACTGAATAGTGTACGACCTGCCTAATATAGCTTGGCCCTTATGTATTTACCAACCCGTCCTTATGTATTTATATCAACCCGGAAACCAGGTCTAGAGGTCTTACAAATTGAGTACACATTACAACAATGGCTACAAAATAAATTGGCTAAGTGTTACAAAGAGTAGCTACTGCTAACTATGTACAAAATAAATAACTAGGCCTGACTCATGTTTTCTGCTTGTGGCCTGAGGCTGTCTATTCCAAAAGCCCAACACCTCCCTCAAGTTGGAGGGGGAGACAACCTTCAACTTTCCCAAGAAGGATTGATGAAGGACCCCAGGCAAGGATTTAGTAAACAGATCTACAAGTTGATTGGTAATGGAGACATGAAACAACTGGATCAACCCTTTACTCAACTTGGTGCGAATGAAATGACAGTCGACCTCGATGTGTTTAGTACGCTCGTGGAATACCGGATTTCTGGTAATATGAATCACTGCCGTATTGTCACAAAACATAGAAATAGGAGAAGAAATAGAGACAGTAAGATCAGCCAAATGAAGAAGAAGGAAGGGAAGGAAATGAACAGTTAGGGAAAGAATTGACAGGTGGAGTAGGAGATGAAGCAGGAAGAGGAGAAGAAGGAGACACATCTTGACCGGAGATAGGGAAGTTATCAGTAGAAGTGACAAATGAAGCAACAGAAAGAGAATCATCAAGGGAGAAGGGAGGATCGGGAGTAACTGGAAGCTTGGAAGCTGTTGGTGCCATGATTTCTGAAAAAGGAAAGTCAGGGGAAAAAGAAAAATGATGTTCATGGAAGAGAACATCTCTAGAAACAAAGCATTGTCGAGACTGCAAATTGTACAATTTATAACCCTTCTTTAGCTTATATCTATGTGAAATTGGGACAGTGGCATAACAAAGACATCCAAAAGTCCTCAAATAAGAGTACTTGGTGCCTTGCCAAACAACTACTCATAGAGGGATTTGTTGTGAAGTAATGGAGAGGGAAGTTTGTTTATAATGTAAATGGCTGTAAGTAAACAGTCACCCCAGAACCTTATTGGAAACTTTGATTCAAAAAGTAAGGCTCTAGATGCTTCAAGCAGGATTCTGTGTTTTCGTTCCACCACATCATTTTGTTGACGTGTGTTGGGACATCTAGTTTGATGAATAATCCCTTGGTCAGAAAAAAGAAGAAGCAATAGCAGCATTACTAGCCCCCCAGTTAACTAAAGCATTGTCAGATTTATTTTCTGGATGGTTATATGAAATCGAGTCTTAACCATTGTAACAAAAGCTTTCAAAGCGGAAAAGGCGTTACTCTTAGACCCCATTAAATGGGTCCATGTACTTCTAGAAAATTTATCTATAACAGTAAGAAAGTTTTTAGAACCAGAATAGGTATGAGTGTGATATGGCCCCCAAGTGTCAACATGGATAAGTTCAAAAGGTTTAGAGCTATGACTAGAACTATCGGGAAATGGTAGCCTAGTTTGCCTAGCCATTGGACAAATAGTGCATGGAAAAGACAGTGTAGAAGAAATAACAGAAGATATTTCAGGAATAATTTTCATCTTAGCAAAAGGAACATGAGCAAGCCTATGATGCCAAACAATATCAGTTTTAATCATAGCAACTTTATTACAGGTGGAAGAGACAGTATGTACAGAACAAGGAAAAGAACTAGAATCACACATGAATGACAAGATGTTGCAGACATTTGACGAGGTAGCCTGATTTTGGGAAGGTTTCTCCCACACAAACTTGTACAGTCCAGTGTCCAGTTTACCAAGATCCAAAGGCTTCTTCATAAAAGGGCCTTGTATCATGCATGAAAGTCTGGTAAACTGAAATATACAATCAAATTGTTCTGTAATATTATGTAATACAATAACAACAACAACAACCCAGTATAATCCCACTAGTGGGGTCTGAGGAGGGTAGTGTGTACGCAGACCTTACCCCTACCCTGCGGTAGAGAGGCTGTTTCCAAATGACCCCCGGCATCCTTCCCTCCAAGAACTCCCCACCTTGCTCTTGGGGTGACTCGAACTCATAACCTCTTGGTTGGAAGTGGAGGGTGCTTACCATCAGAGCAACCCACCTTGTGTACTGAGATTAGATTATGCTTAAAAGAAGGAAGTTAAAGAACATTTTGAAGAATGATAGATTCAGCCAAGACAAAAGAACCTGTGCAGGTAACCTTAACTTTATAACCATTTGGAAGAGAGACAAGAAAAGGAATAGGTAGTAGAGTAATGTTAATAAGGAAGTCTTTACTAGAAGTCATATGGTCGGATGCACCAGAATCAACTATCCAAGTCAGAGAATTTGATTTACTCAGCAAAGTAGAATTGAAACTATAACTACATTTTTAGGAAGTAATGTACCAACAAAATTGGCAGAACTCATGATGTTAAGTTGAGGCCCACAATCAGAGACATTAGTTTGATGGCGCAGTGAGATCAGCTGAGAATACTGCTATTTGGTGTGCTATAGAACGATGATCAGTAGTAGCAGCAGAATGAAGAGGTGTCTGATTGGGAGTAAGATGCTCAGGAGGAGGAGAAGAATCAGAATCTATAACCACATTTGCAGCTGTTTTTCTTCTTTTGGTAAACTTGAAGTTGGGAGGGAACCCATTAAGCTTGTAGCACTTATCAATTGAGTGCCCAGAGTTTTTACAATATTTGCAAAAAGTACTAGCTTAGAATGATCAAAATTTACTCTCTAATTCAACTGTCTTTGTTGTCCCTGAAATTGAATATTAGGTTGAGGTTGAACAAACTTATTTGTACCAGAATTGACATTAAAGAAATCTGACTCAGAAGCAAATAGAAGTGTTGGATTAATTTGCCTATGCTTTTCATCTTGGAGAAAAATGTTGTAAACATTATCCAGAGATGGTAATGGTTGCATCATCAACAAATTGCTTCTAACACCCACGTATAGTTCATTAAGTCCATAAGAAATTGATGAACTTTGCCCTCTTCTTTCTCCTTTTGAAGACCCTCTTTAGCAGCACAAATGCATGAGTTTGCATGACTACTGTACATTACCCCGAGTTCATCCCATATTTTTTTAAGTTTGTTAAAGTATGAAGCAATGTACAGAGAACCTTGATAAGCAGAAGTAAGCTCTCTCTTTAATTCAAATACTTTGGTCCCATTTACACTACCATATCTACTATTCAATGGTTTCAAAATACTTTCAACTGTCTCAGAATATAGGACACTTTCAGCTATGTCAGGAGACAATGAACTAGTCAGCCATGATATAACCATATTATTGCATCTATCCCACTATTTATACTCAAGTGAAGTTATATCAGGCTTAACACAAGACCTATCAATAAACTCTATTTTATGTTACGACCCAAAATTTCCTACCGACAGGACCGTGATGGCGCATAACATTCCACTTGCTAGGCAAGCCAACGTTAGAGGATCATTAAACCAATTCCTTATTTCCATTCAGTACCAATAGCAAAAATCTCGGTCAACCTGAGCCGGTATCAAAATCTGTACAGAAAGTGCAGAGTGCAGCATCAGTACAACCGACCCCATGTACTAGTAAGTGTCGAGCCTAACTTGGGCAAAATAGTGACGAGGCTAGGACAAGACACCCACATATAACCTGAACAGTATAATCATGCTAGTGGCAACAACAATAATTAAAGAAAATAACACAGAAATAATGGGAAGGGACATACAATGGGGGAATACAATTTAAAGAGTGAGGATAATGAAAAGATAAAATTAAGCCGAAAATCCTTAAACGAATTGAGCAAATAAAACAGCAAAGGAAAACTGCACGGCATCACCCTTCGTGCTTTTACTCTCATCCTCACCAAATAAATAAATAAAACGCGACACGACATCACCCTTCGTGCTTTTACTCTCAACCTCACCAAATAAATAAATAAAACGCGGCATGGCATCGCCCTTCGTGCATTAAACCTCTCATAATATACACAACATCAACCTTCGTGCATTAAACCTCTCATAATATACACGGCATCACCCTTCGTGCTTTACACTCTTTCTCACAATATGAATAATGCATGCACGTCATCACCCATCGTGCTTTACACTCCTTCTCACAAATCACAGAATCAATAACAACGGATAGATAGGAGTATCACAAAAAAAACCAATATTTTACCTATAATCAATAGCACGATGTAACCTCAAGCTTGAACCAATATTTGAAAGTTACCAAATCTCAGTGAAACCAGATATAAGTCACCCGACATTTCAAATAACTCGCTAAGCATGGATAGTAGAATTTAAGGCTACAAAATAGACAAGAATAGAATTTTACTTGCATGCTATGACTCGACACGACGCATAGATGCTCGTCACCTCACCTATACATCGCATTTAATAACCAAACATGTAGCAAATAAACACATAATACCTATTCCCTCAAGCCAAAGTTAGACACGACACNAAGCGCTTCCTCTTTCTTTTGCTTTGCCACCATGAGACCGGAAATCAATGCTTTCGCACGAAGTCCTTGTCACTGTGGAAAACTAGTACTTTCCTATAGTTGATCAAGGCTGCTTGAACTTTCAAACCTGGTCAGGCGGCCACGGGTCATAACGCACTATTCGCACAACAAATCCACTTTGAAGTTGACTTATTCGCTTGGCCAATCATCGGAATGTGTACGAGATACCATAAGGGCCCAATATATCAATAGCACCTTTGTCTAAAGCTTCGAAGGAGACTTCATATCCGAAACGCAGGAACGATCTGACTAGAAAGTCATTCAAAACTTGATCGAAAAACATCAAATATTACTAAAGGAATCAATTATATTTCATAAATTAAATTTCCCAAATTTTTTATCCAAAAGGTTGAAAAATCGACCCCGGACCCGCTTGGTCAAAACCCGAGGTTCGAACCAAAATCCTTTTACCATTCACCCCCGAGCCCGAATATATAATTAGTTTTGGAATCCGACCTCAAATTGAGGTGTAAATCCTCAAATTCCCGAAATCCCTAGTTTCTACCCTAACCCCTAATTCTACCATGAAAACTCTAGATTTTAGGTTGATAATTCATAAAATATAATGGGTAATTGAAAGAAAATGGTTTAGAATCACTTACCTGTGATTTGGGGAAGAATTGGTCTTTGGAAAATCGCCCCTTGAGGTTTAGGTTTTGAATATTTGAAGAATGAATGAAAAATCCCGTCTAAGTCCCTTTTACTCAGCTACAAGTGTCGCAATTGCGACCTGAGCTTCGCAAATGCGAATGAACACCCGCAATTGTGATGCTCTTCAAAATCCTGCTGCCTTCGCAAATTCGAGGAAAGTGTCGCATTTGCGACCACTGAACCTCGCAAATGCGAGTAGATGTTCGCATTTGCGAACCTGCCCTTCCCAGACCCCCTTCGCAATTGCGAAGGTAACCTCGCAAATGCTAGCACTGCTGGCCCAGGCTTCTAATCGCAATTGCGATGAAAGCCTCGCAATTGCGGACCTTGTTATGTTCGCATTTGCGATGCCTCATCTCGTAATTGCGAGATCAGAGGCCTGCAACAGGTTCAGTTATACTAACAAAATTTTCTAAGTTCAAAATATCCCGTGGCCTATCCGAAACTTGCCCGAGCCATCGGGGCTCCAAACCGAACATGCCCACAAGTCTAAAAACATCATACGGACTTGCTCGCGCGATCAAATTGCCAAAATAACACATAAAACTACGAATTTAGCACCAAATCATACGGGCAAGTTGGACATCCGAATCGCGTCAAATCAACTCCGTTTCTCACCAAATTTCACAGACAAGTCTTAAATATCATAATGAAACTGTACCGGGCTCCGGAACCAGAATACGGATCCGGCACTAATAATTCCAAACAGCAATCAATTCTTAAAAATAATTAATTTTCACACTTTTAATTTTCATCAAAAATTCATAACTTGAGCTAGAGACCTCCGAATTCGATTTCGAGCATACGCCGAGGTCCCATAATCCGATACGGACCCACCGGGACCGTTAAAATATGGATCCGGGCCTGTTTACCAAAAATGTTGACCGAAGTCAACTAAAATCAACTTTTAAGGCGTAAATTCTTATTTTCATCAATTTTTAACATAAAAGCTTTCCGAAAACCTGCCCGGACCACGCACACAAATCGATGAGGGTAAAAATGAGATTTTTAAGGATTAAGAGAGCAGATTCGAGTTCTAAAACATAATATGACCTTTTGGGTCCTCACATTCTCCATCTCTAAAACAACCGTTCGTTCTCGAACGGACATAGAATAGTACATGGGTTGGTGAAAAGGTGGGGATATCTACTTCGCATATCGGACTCGGACTCCCAAGTAGCTGCCTCAATAGGCTGACCTCTCCATTGCACTCGAACTGAGGGTTAACCCTTTGATCTCAACTGGCGAACTTGTCGCGCTAGAATTGCCACCGGCTCCTCCTCGTAAGTCAAATCCTTGTCCAACTGGACAGAGCTGAAATCTAACACATGGGACGGATCGCCGTGATACTTTCGAAGCATGGACACATGGAATACCGGATGAACAACTGCTAAACTAGGTGGCAACGCAAGCTTATAAGCTACCTCCCCCACTCTCTCTAGTATCTCAAATGGCCCGATATATCTAGGGCTCAACTTGCCCTTCTTCCCAAATCTTATAACACCCTTCATGGGCGATACCCGAAGTAATACCCTCTCTCCGACCATGAATGCCATATCACGAACTCTACGGTCGGCATAACTCTTTTGCCTGGACTGAGCTGTACGAAGTCGATCCTGTATAATCTTGACCTTGTCCAAGGCCTCCTAAACTAAATATGTACCCAATAACCGAGCCTCCCCTAGCTCAAACCACCCAACTGGCGACTTACACCATCTACCGTATAATGCCTCATAGGGAGCCATCTGAATGCTCGACTGGTAGCTGTTATTGTAGGCAAACTCCGCTAATGGCAAGAACTGATCCCAAAAACCTCCAAAGTCAATAACACGGGCGCAGAGCATATCCTCCAAGATCTGAATAGTACGCTTGGACTGTCCGTCCGTCTGAGGATGGAATGTTGTGCTCAACTCAACCCGTGTACCTAACTCACGTTGTACTGCCCTCCAAAAGTGCGAGGTAAACTGTGTACCTCGATCATAAATGATAGACACGGGCACACCGTGAAGA
>AWOL01S0056928.1:136557-165322 GCA_000715115.1 Nicotiana otophora
CTGAGAGAACTGGTCCCAAGTAAGAGCAGGTGACCCAGCTGGTCTGGTCAACAAGTAATCTTTCCACCATTTCTTAGCGGAACCAGTCATCTGAAATGCAGCAAAATCGACCCCATTGGTCTACACTATACCCATGTTTCGTAGAACCTCATGACAATTGTCAAGATACTCCTGGGGATCCTCTGAAGGAGCACCACTGAAGTGAACAGGAAAGAGCTTGATAAACCTGTCTAATCTCCATAAAGCCTGAGAAGACATAGCTGGCCCATTTTCGATCTGTGTCGCAATAATCGGCTGAACTAATCCGACTGGCTGNATAGTTAAAGAAAATAACGCAGAAATAATGGGAAGGGACATACAATGGGGGAATACAATATAAAGAGTGAGGATAATGAAAAGATAGAATTAAACCGAAAATCCTTAAACGAATTGAGCAACTAAAACAGCAAAGGAAAACTGCACGACATCACCCTTCATGCTTTTACTCTCATCCTCAACAAATAAATAAATAAAATATGGCACGGCATCACCCTTCGTGCTTTTACTCTCAACCTCACCAAATAAATAAATAGAACGCGACACGGCATCACCCTTTGTGCATTAAACCTCTCATAATATACACGGCAGCACCCTTCGTGCATTAAACCTCCCATAATATACACGGCATCACCCTTCGTGCTTTACACTCTTTCTCACAATATGAATAATGCATGCNGAGAAGACATAGCTGGCCCATTTTCGATCTGTGTCGCAATAATCGGCTGAACTAATCCGACTGGCTGAGTTGCTGGAGCCTGATACTGGGGAGCTATCTGCTCCGGANGCATCACCCTTCGTACTTTACACTCCTCCTCACAAATCACACAATCAATAACAACGGATAGATAGGAGTATCACAAAGAAACCAATATTTTACCTATAATCAATAGNCGAGAGACTACTGGTGCTATGGGAAATGCGCCAGTCTGGGCCACACTCTCCATAAGGCCCATCAAACGGACCAAAGCGTCCTAAAGTACTGGGGTGGAAATGAACCCCTCCGGAACCTGAGCTGGTCCGGTAGGAACAGTCTGGGTTGGAACCTCCTCGTCAAGCTCTATCTGAGGCTCCACTGTTGGGGCTGCTGCTCGGGCCCTAGGCNTGACGCATAGATGCTCGTTACCTCACATATACATCACATTTAACAACCAAACACGTAGCAAATAAACACATAATACCTATTCCCTCAAGCCAAAGTTAGACACGGTACTTATCTTGTTCCGAAGACCACTTAATTCTCAATCACAGCTTTTCCTTTGGAATTGACCTCCAAACCACTCGTATCTATTAACAAATGACTCAATAACATCAAATATTGCCAAATGAATCAATTATATTTCATAAATTAAATTTTCCAATGTTTTTCTCCAAAAGGTTAAAAAGTCGACCCCGGGCCCGCTTGGTCAAAATCCGAGGTTCGGACCAAAATTCTTTTACCCATTCACCCCCGAGTCCGAATATGTAATTAGTTTTGGAATCCGACCTCAAATTGAGGTCTAAATCCTCAAATTTTCGAAATCCCTAGTTTCTACCCTAACCCCTATTTCTACCATGAAAACTCTAGATTTTAGGTTGATAATTCATAAAATGTAATGGGTAATTGAAAGAAAATGGTTTAGAATCACTTATCTATGATTTGGGGAAGAATTGGTCTTTGGAAAATCGCCCCTTCAGGTTTAGGTTTTGAAAATTTGAAAAATGAATGAAAAATCCCGTCTAAGTCCCTTTTACTCAACTGCAGGTGTCGCAATTGCGACCTGAGCTTCGCAAATGTGAAGGAACACTCACAATTGCGATGCCCTTCACAATCCTGCTGCCTTCACAAATGCGAGGAAAGTGTCGCATTTGCGATCATTGAACCTCGCAAATGCGAGTAGAGGTTCGCAATTGCAAACCTGCCCTTCCCAGACTCCCTTCGCAATTGCGAAGGTAACCTCGCAAATGCGAGAACTGCTGGCCCAGGCTTCTGATCGCAATTGCGATGAAAGCCTCGCAATTACGGACCCTGTTATGTTTGCATTTGCGATGCCTCATCTCGCAATTGCGAGATCAGAGGCCTGCACATGTTCAGTTATACCAGCAAAATTTTCTAAGTTCAAAA
This sequence comes from Nicotiana otophora, assembly GCA_000715115.1. Lineage (NCBI taxonomy): Eukaryota > Viridiplantae > Streptophyta > Magnoliopsida > Solanales > Solanaceae > Nicotiana > Nicotiana otophora. The sequence goes on from AWOL01S0056928.1 coordinate 138,698, forward strand.
CATCTCGTGGCCTATCTAAAACTCACCCGAGCCCTCGGGGCTCTAAACCGAACATCCCCACAAGTCTAAAAATATCATACGGACTTGCTCGCACGATCAAATCGCCAAAATAACACCTAGAACTACGAATTTAGCACCAAATCAAATAAAATTCTCAAGAACACTTTAAAATTCACATCTTCTCAACTGGAAGTCCGAATCACATCAAATCAACTCTGTTTCTCACCAAATTTCACAGACAAGTCTTAAATATCATAATGAACCTGTACCAGGCTCCGAAACCAGAATACGGACCCGGCACTAATAATGCCAAACTTCAATCAATTCTTAAAAACAATTAATTTTTAGACTTTTAATTTTCATCAAAAATTCATAACTTAAGTTAGGGACTCAGAATTTGATTCCGGGCATACGCCTAGGTCCCATAATTCGATACGGACCCACCGGGACCGTCAAAATATAGATTTGGGCCCGTTTATCAAAAATATTGACCGAAGTCAACTAAAATCAACTTTTAAAGCATAAATTCTTATTTTCACTAATTTTTAACATAAAAGCTTCTCGAAAAACCTGCTCGGACTGTGCACGCATATCAAGAAGGATAAAAATGAGATTTTTAAGGCTTAAGAGCGCATATTCGAGTTCTAAAACATAAGATGACCTTTTGGGTCATCACATTTTGTTTCTAGCAGACAAGGATACTATCATACTACGTCTCCAACCTCCAAAACTAGTTCCTGGAAACAGAAAAAATACTAGGGACACTCCGAGAACATCGGAAGAGAGGAGAAATAGAGGGGAGGAAGTATCTTAAGTATACTTAGAGGATCCACTAGCACCAGTAGAAGAATCAATAGGAGCAGTCATGGTAGCAAATGTAGTTGCATAACAATTCAAAGGAGAAGTTTTAACCTAACAAACAATTAACAATAATTCGCCACACCTAGAACCACATAATATGATGAACAATTCAGGTACAATTACACAGATAAGGAATAGGAATAACAACCTTCTTCGTGACCTAAAGAAGTAAAGGCCTGGATATGTGAGAAATATCTCCGTCGAAACTCCGATTAACTGCAGCAAAACCCTAGGTCGGAGGAGAACATAAAAAACTCCGATGAATACTAGAAAATCTCAAATCAAACCAATACCACTACACTACCGATGACATATAGGAGACGTCAAAGCCACAAAAATGAATCTTCGACCGAAAATCAGAGAAATCACAAAGCCCCGATGAAAATCAAAACTTGGCAGAAACTGATGGGGGTAACACTGCTCGATAGAAAAAGACGAGGACTAACGAATTCACCACTCTGATACCATGTCAACAGCAGAAGAATCGAGTAAATTGGAGGGATTTGTTAATGGTCGCTTAGGGCTTCTAGATATTTCTCATCAGATAGTAACGGAGAGAACACGAGAAAAATGACTGAATAGTACACGACCTGCCTAATACAGCTTGGCCCTTATGTATTTATCAACCCGTCCTTATGTATTTATATCAACCCGGTAACCAGGTCTAGAGGTCTTACAAATTGAGTACATGTTACAACAATTGCTACAAAATAAATTGGCTAAGTATTACAAAGAGTAGCTACTGCAAACTATGTACAGAATAAATAACTGGGCCTCAATCATGTTTTCTGGTTTGGGCCTGAGGCTATGTATTCCGAAAGCCCAACAATATTTTCAATCTCTAGCTAGAATCTTAGTTATCGAACAAGCAAATCTTAGAAGATGTCTCTATTTTGGCGAAATAAACTCATGGTCATGTTCTTAAACAAATCTATTCACCATAAAAATAAGGACTTCTCTCTATTGACAATTAAAAATTATCATTGCAAAACATTTTTGTTGCATGTCTATTGAGCAGGAAAACATTACCAGATTTCTTGTCTTTCATATTTCTCCTCTTACCTATACCTAAAGCCACCATAATTCCTTAAGAATATATTATTTCTCGTATCTTGCATCAAAACATTTATAGTGTCTACATTCACAATACAAAACATAAGCTTCTTCCTCTTCAATTCATAACAGCTTTATTTCATTTTCAAGTTTTATACTAACTAACTAGTTGAAGGGGAAAAAACACAAATAGAATGAGGTTTATTTTACGTGATCACAAATATTAGGTTATAATCACTTAAAAGATAGTAGTAACTATAAGTAATTGTTTAAAATAAGTGAAATGAATAATTTGTAAAATAAAACAGATTAGTTGTTTAATAGATCATGTAAAAAAGTTTACATCGTCAATGAATATAAATTAAATTATTTAATTTTTCTAAACTCAGTGTGCTGATGTGCATCCAATGTTCCTGTTATTTATATGTATCCTTTTCAGGAAAGGGTGGTCGGGCAGAAACAGAATTGCAAAGTCATTATTATGCCGATTATCATATCTCTTCTTAAGAGGCTAAAGTGAGGTCTTAATTATGGGTTGAGGACCACAGTCTCATCCTCAACAAATTTATAATTACATTAATTACCAACTAACTAAAGCAGAGAAATAATCAGAATGAAGATTCAACCTTCAGAGCCTCCAACACATCCATGGTTTGCTACTGTGATTTGTTAAATTAGCTAATGCTGCAGTTAATATCCCAATTAAGTGGAATCTGTCATGATTATATGTAGATGCAAATTGCCTTTTGTTGAACTATACAAACACTTTAAAAAACAATGCTTGCACCCACTGCTCATAGCATGGCGGCTGAGCAATTTGACAAATAATTAAACAAGGATTATCAAAGCCTTCATTCTTAATTATTGTCTCCTATCGCGATGAGGCCATCACTGTGAACTTGTCTAAATTCTGTTGTTTTCCGAGGATTACAATAATAAAATTACCTATTATGAAAGACAATTATGATGTAAGTTTGAAAATTTCTTCAACTACAAACAATATTAAAACTAGAATTATTCCACCTAACAAAAGGTGGGAAAGAAATTTTAACCTAAGAAATCAATCAGCTTGCCATACGTGGGACAATTAGTTTACCATTATCAATTGATTTTCTTTTCTATATAGTACTTGTTGGTTCACGCCTGACAATTGAAGTGGACAACTGAAAATCACTACTGTAATTTAAAGCTGGTTATTTTCAATCACTTTCCGAATCCTGATCATCTCATCGCTTGCTTTTGCAAATATTTGTACTAGGCATTCATAAACTTTCTCTTATTGGTCTGAATTAAACAAAGAGCCTCATAGGATGCTCCCTTTGGAATTCAAGAAGTATTGCGATTAGATCATCTCACACAATTAAAAATCTTACTCATTTGCGCAAAATTAGAATGAGGATCAGTCACTGACCTATCCTCTTATAAAGAAATTAAAGGTGCATCGCTTCTACTTGTCAAAATTTATGCTTACCTCCTATGGTAACAAGTAGTTTAACTAAGTTAACATTTTCAAGAAGCGATGTTGTCCTTATCTTAACATCTATGGAAAACTTCATTGCTTGCTAGGTTTTCGTCAACATCAGTAAGAAGGACTGAATATCTTAGAATTTAACTAATAAATGAGGAAAAATAGATCAACAAACATTTTTGAGGGGGTTGGATATTACTTCAAATCTCTTTACCATTCTTTGTGTCATACATTTCATCGTTAAGTAAATGATAATGGAGTACTACGAATTAACAGGAAAATATAGTAGAAACGAAACAAAACATCTACCAACTTTTTCTAACATTCTATAATCTCATTTCAACCTTATAGATAACTTTGTTTTTTTAAACGATATTGAAATTTGAGACATGCATAAATCAAGAATATATGTGAGAGTTAATTTCGTAAAGGTAGCACGAACTCACGAAGAGTGTCGCCTAGATTTGGATAACGCTGAAAAATTACTTGAAAGACAAGTGCATGAATGACTCTGGAATGACAATAAATATACTCATCAATTGGCATACGACTGAGTGAGAGCGCGAAGCTGAAATGTACAGGTCAAGTTGACACATACGTTGTCCACTACAATTAACTTAGCACACTCCTTAAAAGATAATATATACCATGATAATTTTACTATAATCACTCTTATTTATTATAGGTTGGAAAATAAATAAAAAATAAGTAGTACTAATAAGAAGGGTAAAATAAGTATAAAATGATAAATTATCTATTGGTTTTTCAAACTAAACAAGTAAAAATGAGCATCTATTTTTAGTATAGTGAACAAATTAATTTGAACGGATGAAGAATAAGTGCAACAAACTTGTTTTTAAGTACAGATTCACAGTAAGTAGTGAAAGATGTAGTGTGTCCACAGCGTGCGCGATCGTACTTACTGCATTTGTTTTTAATGATTTTTCATTCGTTATCTGGTACCCATATTAGGGCCTGACTTAATTCGGTCCACATCAGAAGTCCCACATTGGGGGTAAAGTGTTCCCTAACAAATGCGACTCCATACCCGAAACTCGAACCCGAAACTTTATTTTAGAATGAAAAAATACTTATCACTCCACCACCACAATCCTTGTTGTTGGTGCACTTACTGCGTTCAGTCGCCTTAATTTGGACACAGTTCTATATGCAGGTAGGAGTATTTGAATGTGTATAAATGGTATATTTATTGGTTTACACCTATTGGCATAAAGTAATAGCAGGTGCAATAGTATTCTGCATGCATTGATTTAAAATATTAAAGGCCCTTTTAATGTCTCAAATACAGAACTTGTAAATACTGGTTTGACCATCAGTATTTACAAAGACCAGAACTCTTTAGCTTGTATTTGGAATAGGGTGAAATATTGAATTACTAGTTTTGGAATAGGGTGAAATTACTGGATTGGGAGTATTTCCATTGAAATAACGATTTTACACACAAATCTTTGTTTATTCACAGATTTATTTTCCACTTGCGAGTTCATACTTCATACTAACCGAAAGTTCACCTCCAATTAGGGATTCTTTTGGTTGTTGGTTAGAGTTAATGAAGGATTAGTTATGTAATGATTAGTAATGCATGAATTGTAGTGCAAAGATCATTTTTTGTTAAATTACTTTATTTTAATTATACAATGTGTAAACTAATTATAATGAGTGTTGTTTTGGTTATTTGATTGTTTAATCCATATATTACTAATACATATATTAGTTATTTCACATTTTATCTTGCAAAAATAATACATAGATTTATACAGATTTGTTATATAATTTATCCATATATTACTTCTACCCAAATGTAAAAAAGCAATCAAACATAATACTTGTGCGAAGTAACTAAAGGCGCTCCCAAACATAGTACTATTAGTTATGTTGCTCCTAATACATATGAATAACTTACCCTTTCTTAAGAAAACAGAACAACAGGAAGAAGCAGGTCAACTTGAGAATGAAAGATGTTGAGTTCATTACATGGAGAATTGACAAGTAAGTGAACATGTATATGCAACAGTATACCATCACAACAGGGAAAGAGGAATAACAAAAACAATCCAAGAAACTATTACAACATCTGGCCTTGTTTCCCTTCTTCCAAATTTTCTTCTCTTATAGCACTCTGTTTCAGAACAATATCCCTTTTCTTCTAGAAGAAACAGCATAGCTTCTACTTCTTTGAAACACATCTGTATTCACTTTAACATCCTCACCAAAATCACACGGCTTATCTTCATCAATTCTTCCAATAGCAACAGAACGACTCCTAGCTACCACATTAATATTGACCCCATTTTTAGCAAGTGATTTTTGCCTCAGAATCTCCGTTTCCACTTTGTTTACAAGACTCCTTTTCGAAGCAATTCGCAACAGCTCCCTGAAATCTTCATCCTTACTTGACAAAGAAGAATTGACACTGAAACTTCTAGGCAAAGAGGAGATTTGCGCAACAGCAGGACAACCCATAACAGTTCCATAGCCAATTGTACCAGAACAATCCATCAGGCTATGGACATAAAAATCCCTGGCTTTAATTAAAACTCTGATGGGTGCTTTTATGCACTTCTTAATTCTGCTTTCTTTGTTAGCCTTTGCGCTCATTTTCACAATTTGTACAAGTCGCTATGATCAGGACTGAAGAAGATATATAGAAAATTCGACTATTAGATATATAAATATGCAAGAAATTATAAAGACGGATAGGGAGAAAATAAATAGGTGGGGGAGCTACTAATTAAGATAACAGCGCAACTTTGGAGAGTGGGAAAAGCAACTTAAGCTTTTAATGATTGAAGACACTATATTGGTGGAGGTATTTATAATTTAATGAATCGTTGGGACATATTGGCATGAAATGTATATCTGGAGTGGCGTTAAACAGAAATATAAAAAGGGGCTCGAAAAGGATTGGGCTCATAGAATTGATATAAAGAAGAAGGGTTTTTCTATGGGGCACTATCTTCTCTGGAGTAATAAAGGATTTAAATGTAGCGTAACATGTCTTATTTTTTAATAAAAGATTAGTAGTAATTATCATTTAAATGATTCGATAGTATAAAAAATTATTTATATTATTTGCTTATAAAAGTTTAACTCTAAAATAAAAGGTTTTTGTGGGACGTGATAACCAAAGACTTCATTTATGTCTCAACAGAAAGGAAACGCCGAAGGTGTGGACCTTGTCCAAATACAACTTAATGTAATTTAAATTTAAATAAAAGAAACACGCCGTAATCGAGATGACAAAGATGATCTATTTAAGTATATTTTTTTGTTAAACAGTAAGCAGAAGTTGAATTTTCGTATTACTAATATGTTAATGACGACAGAGAAAGGAACATTATTCAGAAGAACTCTGAATTGCATTTGGGAAAAGGAAAATTCAAAACAACTTTCCTTTTATCAAACTTCCTTAGTCAATATGAGAAGAATGTGCGCTTGTTTACTCTTAAAAACGGATAACAATTAAATTTACACGCAGTTATAAGGATATGTGGATTAATTCAATACAAGTGATTAATGACGTTAGATTAAGCAAATGAAAGACGTGATAAATGGCCAAACCAATGATAAGAGTGATCCCGAGCTCGATTAATGGCTCAATGTGGAACCTGCCTTCGATTCCGAGCATGCACTTATGAAGAACTTATGAACAAAAATAAGAACTTTGAAAAAGAGAGAGAATAGAAGTAAATTGCATTGGTATGCGTGTTACAATGTGTCTAATGAACAATAAGCTTCCCCTTTATATAGTGGGGGAATTTTACTCTACGTATAATTTTAAAAAACGTAAAAATCTTCCGTTTCGCAAATCATTGATTTTCTGCCGATACGGGCCGAGATTCACGCCGTGATATCCAGTTGGACACGGACATCACGACCCTTTGTTAGTCGCGTGCAGCTGTCTAGTAATGCTCTCCGAAGTCTTGAGGCTCGAACCGGACCCGGAGGACGTGGTCCCGATGCTCCCGAGGCAGGTGTTTTGCTCGAGCCCTGATATGAGGGGCTCCTCGCTCTGACTCTGATTCCTTACGGTCACGTTCCTGCTCCGTCTGCCTCACCGGTAAACCGAGGTGCTCACTGGACTCGGGTTTATTTGTATACAGATAGTCCCCTCGTTTCTCAGAGAGTAGGCTTGCCGAAACGATGAGAAACGACAGATGACTCAGGTTCCTTCCTTCGTACGTTACGACGAGGGAGTCGAAACGTCCAGTCAGTCACATCGTTCTGACTTCGGACACGTGTCGCTCATCGGCAGGTTGCCCCCGAATGTGAAGCGTTGGCTATTTCCCTAAAAAATCTTCCTTCCTTTGTTCTTTTTCTACTTTTCGACTAAATTACTATCTTCGAGCTTTCTAACCATCATCAAACATTCTTCAAACCTTCATATCTTCATCCTTGTTCTTTAATCTCCATAGTAATTTCCAGATTTTTGCCCAAATTTTCTTTAAATCTTCATACTATGTTCTTCATCTTCAAAATCCATTCTTCCAAAACTTTGCATTCTTTCCTCAAATTTTCAAATACTTCCCCAGATGACAATGGCCAAAACATCGAAAATCATTCCTCAACAAGTTGCCTCTTCATCTTCTCAACCAACTGCTGGTACTGAAGCGGTTACCCCTGAAGTGGTTGCCCTCAAAACGGCTTCCCCCGTTGTGGTTGCTAACGAACCGGTCGCCGAGCCTCCCTTGACAGCGTTCATTCCCGAGGGCTTCTCAATTCCTGATGACTTTAAAGTCGAGAAGCCTTCGCACAAACAGGACCGGGGTGAAGGAGTCTCGAGGTACATATGTTCTGTGACTGGAGATGTTCTTTCCATAGTTCGTAAGGACTGCAATTGGGAAGGCAAGAACGTAGTAGTCCCCGGGCCCGAGGATGCTGTTACTACCCACGTGGAGGGGTATTTAAGTGTTTACACTTATCCCTTCATACTGGGCCTGATGGACCCGATCGTTCTAGACTTTTGCAAGAGGTACAAGGTGTGCCTCGGGCAAATCCATCCATCATTGTGGAGGATCGTGACCTTCCTCCGCTACTTCGTGAACAAGATCGAGTCTCGTCGGTTCACGATCGACTACTTGCTCCGATTATACAGTCCCCGAATGTTTCGAGGGGGACTGATCAAGCTTACTTGACGGGCCAGCAAGGCCCCTTTTTCGAGTATCGACGAAGACCGAGACCGGGGCTGGCATAGACGCTTTGTCCGAGTGAAAATCGAGGATTTGATCCCCCCTGAATACATGCCATTCCATGAAAAGTGGAATGCATCTCGTAAGTGCAATCTCTTCAAAATTGGTTTTCTTTAATTTCTATCTTCTCATTCATGCTTATGGTTGTACAGTTGCCGCCCGGGTTCCAAATGCGGTTCCCCGGTTGAAAGAATGGATCGAGGGCATCTGTACTCAGATGTTATACTTCGAGCGCAGATGGCGCGTACTCTCGAAGGGCCGATGGGAGGCCCGTTCTCATGGTAAGGCCTCTTTATGAGTAGCCAATACTACGTTTCTACTTTTTATTATACTAATTCCTCTTCCTCTTTGTTATTGCAGGTTTGCCTAAGACCACCGAACTTAGGCCTTCGAAAGGGGATGAAGATGTGCCCCGTCCGTTGCTTCCACGGAGGGAAAAAAGAAGAGAAAGAGAACCCTCGGGCTCCCCGGGCTCGAAGGTAAAGAAACCAAAGAAACGGGTGCTCTGCAAGCCCAGGATGGGCTCCAGTTCCCGGGTGCAAGACTCCGACTCCTTCCTCCGGCTTAGGGACAAGCTGGAGGATGAATCTATTTTTGTTACCTATGGGATGACCTATCCCAGGTACTCGGACGCATCCGAGGGGGAGACTCGTGAGATCGACCCCTCTCAAACTCAAAAGACCGACGTGGCTACCCGGGGTAAAACTTCCCAAGATGCCGGCTCCGCTCCAAAGGAAGCACCCGGTGTAATTGAGATCTCGGGGACGCCCTCCTACACTAATTCCATGATCGATGAGGCCCAAGCGAAAATGGAGAAGTCCAACGAGGGGGTCCATGGTGCGGAAGATCCCTTTCACTCCTATTTCTACGTTGTGGATTCGTTGGCTTTGGAAGACTTCTCTGAGCTGGGCGACCTGGAAGTTCTGAAGAAGGACACATCCTTAGAAACTGGCGGGCTGAGCACGAGCCCGAAATTGATCAATTAGTTCCCTACTCCGAGAGTGGACCCCGATTGCAAAAGATCGATTATACTTATTCGGAGGATACCCGAGTTTTGTCCGCTCCTGTGGGGGTAGCTAGCTACCTCCGGTGCCTGGTGACCGATGAGGATCAGGCAAAAATGAATGAGGTGAATGTGCCATACCTTTTCAATGAGGCGCATCAGGCGCTGAACCTGGTCACATTTTCTTTCCATCGATCTATTGTTATCTGCGTTTGATATTTCTCACATTTTTCGCCCTTTTGCAAGCCTCAGTACTTCACCATGAGAGTTTCCTTCGGTTCCGGGTTGAGGTAAATCAACTCGAGCTCGAGATCAATAAGCTTGCCCAAAAAAAGGACATGTACAAGCTTCTTAGCGAGCAACAAGAGGGGGTCACCAAGAACCTCCAGGCCTTGCTGGATGCAACTCAGAAAGAACCACCGGCCTTAAGGCAGGATCACGCCGACTTGGTGGAAAAGGTAAAAGTTTTTGCAGTTAGAAACGAGGGTCCGGTCGTAGAGGCTACCTATAATACTTTGCATGTCCAGCAGAAGATCGACCAGATTGACCAACTCCGCAAGGAGATGGATGAGATACAAGTAATGGCCGACAGGTGAAAAAACAAGATGGACCTGCTGGCCTCGGAGAAGGAGACCGCCCAGGCCAAGCTGTCTTCGGTGGAAGTTCAGCTTCAGGTGGCGAAGGAGAAGGCTGATGCACGGGCTCAGCAAAATGAGGACCTCCAAGCACGATTGGGCTCGACCATCGCTGAACGGGACGCCCTAGATAAGGAGCTCGAAATAACGAGGTTCAGGTTGGAGATAACCTCGACAGATGCTCACGAGATGGTGGACCAATACAAGGCCGATGTGGAAGCAGCCGAGGCCCGCCTGAAGACCACTGTCGAGTACGTGAGGCGGCTATCCCGAAGGGAGACCCTCGAAGAAATCCATGCCTGAGGCTTTGACCTATCTGCCGAGATCGAGGAGGCAAAAAGACTTGAGGTCGAGGCCAAGAAGCTGGCCGAACCCCGAGGAGAAGAGGGTTCCGAGGGCTCTGAAGAATCCGAAGGCCCCGACGGTTCTAGTGACGAGTCGGGTTCCGGTGAAGTTCACGCGTAGATGCCTTACAAATTTTTTTTGTTTTGTATCCTGTACATATATTTTGTTGAGGCCATTTTTGTTGGGCCTTTGTAAAGATATTCTGGAGTATATAAAGTTTTTCCCTTTTGGCAATTTTCAAGTCTATTATCTTACCATCTTTTTACAATTGCAAATATTTCTAATGCCTTAGCACAAAATCAAACATAGTAATAAGTCATTTTTCGGTGGTCCGAACAAAACCTGTCCTCGATGCAATTTTTGCTCGAAACTTGTGGAAACTCGGAGTGACCGAAAATTTCCCCAAGATGCTCCCTTAAATGTTTTTAGACTATATCTTTGCTGAGGGTAACCTTTGAACAGGTTTAGAATTTTATTGAAGGCCTTATGTTCTGATTACGGGCTTCAGACGTCTCCGAACCGTTTCTAGGGTGGCCGTAGCCTTTTAGGTTTAGACACCGCCTAATAGGCTTTGTGCCTTCGGGTTGAGTAACCCGAGCTGCCCGAACTTATTTCGGATGACAGTCCCCGAGTGGGAGTAGCCCTTTGGGCTCGGATAAGGGTGACCCTTGGGCTCGATAGTCCCCAGGTTGGAATAGCCCTTAGGTTCGATATATTTAAGAAGCAAAAGTGCATATTAGTGAGGCAGAAACTGTCTTTTATTTCTGTGTGTAACGTACAAGACTGTAAGTATGTAAAAGCTAGTATTATGGCTAAGGTGGCTTACGCAGGCACAATTCACTTGACCGTTTGGCCCTTACAATAAATCCTAACCACCGAGCCTAGACCGTTCAAGCACAAAGTTTCCTTCTTTGCTAAAAATCTTGACCCGAGGGTGATGGCCCCCAATATTTGAGGTCGATCTCGAGAGGGTTCAGATACTGTTGATCCGACCATTGACTCTGATTTAAAACCGATCTTTGGTTCTAAGTTAGCACGATTTGCTGTTGCCTCATTAAAAATCTTACCGTAAAACTCAATTGGGACAAAACCGGTTCAAGAAAAAAAGAGTGCAACGCGTGTTTTCAGACCTAACAACTACATTCTCCTTTGGTTGTTGCCTGCTAGTGTTAGTCCGTTTCGTAATTGTTTTTTTAAAAAGTCAATGAGATCGTACCTTAGCAGTAGTACCGTTTTAAGTACGTCATGTTCCAGTTGTCGGTAGCTGTGCACCGTTTCCTGCATCGAGTTTGTATGAACCTTTTCCGGTAATCCCAATGACTCGATATGGTCCTTCCCAATTCGGTCTCAGCTTCTCTTAGTTCGGGTTCCGGGTATTTAGTGTTACTTTTCTTAATACCAAGTCCCTGATATTGAAGTGTCGGAGGTTAGCTCTTCGATTGTAATATCTTTCTATCCACTTTTTCTAGGCGGCCAACCGGACCAGGGCGGCCTCGCGCCTCTCATCTAATAGTTCCAGGCTCGTACTCATGGCCTCACCGTTTGATTCTTTGGTCGTATAACAGAACATGAGGCTCAGTTCTCCCACCTCAACCGGTATTAGTGCTTCGGCACCGTATACCTACAAAAGTGGAGTGGCTCAGTACTATATTTTTAGGTCGTTCGGTAAGCCCACAACACTTCGGGCAGAATTTCCTTCCATTTCTCTTTGACATCGGTCAACCTTTTCTTAAGGTTTTGAAGTACGGTTTTGTTCGTAGACTCCGCCTGTCCATTCCCACTATGGTGATAGGGTGTTGATAAGATCTTTTTGATCTTATGGTCCTAAAAAAATTTGCTTACCTTGCTGCCGATGAACTGCTTCCCGTTATCACACATTATCCCGGTCGGTATACCAAACCGGCATATTATGTGGTCCCAAATGAAGTCGATGACTTCCTTTTCCTGGACCTTCTCGAACGCTTGAGTTTCGACCCACTTAGAGAAATAGTCAGTCATAAATAGTATAAATTAAGCCTTACCGGGTGCCCATGGCAGGGGACCGACAATGTCCATTCCCCATTTCATGAACGGCTAAGGCGATAGGACCGAATGTAGTAACTCCCCGGGTTGATGGATAATTGGTTCATGCCTCTGACAGCCGTCGCATCTCCGTACAAAGTCCTTCGCATCTTTTTCCATGTCGATCCAGTAATAGTCGGCTCTGATTATCTTACGAACCAAAGAATATGCCCCCGAATGATTTCCGCAGGTGCCTTCGTGAACTTCCCTCAAAACATATTCGGTGTCTCCCGGCCCCAAGCATATGGCGAGTGGGCCATCGAACGTTTTTCTGAACAGAGTACCTTCAGATAGGCTAAACTTGGCCGCCTTCGTGCGCAGAACTCTCGATTCTTTAGGATCCTAGGGCAGTTTCCCAGTTTTCAGGTAGTCTATATACTTGTTTCTCCATTCCCAAGTTAAACTTATTGAGTTTATTTCGGCATGGCCTTCTTCCACTATCGATTTTATGAGTTGTACGACCGTTCCTGTGCCGAATTCATCGTCATCAACCGATGACCCCAAGTTAGCCAGAGCATCGGCTTCGCTATTTTGATCCCGGGTTATGTGTTGTAGGGTCCATTCCTTAAATCGATGCAGTGTTACTTGTAATTTATCCAAGTATCTTTGTATTCATTCTTCTTTCACTTCGAATATCCCATTGACTTGATTTACCACAAGAAGGGAATCACACTTAGCTTCGACCACTTCGGCCCCCAGGCTTTTAGCCAATTCGAGACCTGCAATCTAGGGGTGGGCGTCAGCCGGTTCAGTTTGATTTTTATGAAGTTGGTTCGGTTTGTTCGATTTTCGGTTTCTTATTTGGTGCACCAATAACCGAACCAAAATTAGTTCGGTTTCTTCGGATTTTGCTAATTAGGTTTGATCAATTTTTGGTTCAATTCGGTCAGTTTTGAACAAATTACATCACGTGCTTGCCAGTATAACTAGAAAGTTGCATTCAACTATAATAGCCTTCATATCATGATGTTCTGGAATTATAGGTTGCAGAATCAAGACATACTTATAAGTTAAGGTGTATTAACTCTGGTATTTTTTTAAGGAAGATCTTAGACGTGACATGTATGGGTCAGCATTGTGCAGGACATAGCGAAGTAAGTTATGATCGCCGTTAGGAAATTGAAGCGATATCTACATATGTGAGATGACCATTATATATACAAAACTCATGTTCAGATCAATGAAATGACTCTAAAATATAGCATTTGAAGGTTGTAGTGTCCGTAATATGAAGTTTTTTACAGTGCAAGGGTAGATTCGAAACAAAGTCTGGTCGTAGAAATGATATTAATTCCTCCGTATTGACACGATACAGCGTGACCATGCATGATTCTGGTAAATATCTGGATATGATATTACATTTGTATAATTTCTATTTTGTTTCTTCCCAGTCTTCCCCTTAGATAAATGTTTAGCAGCTTTCTGTTATTTTATAACAACATATATTTTGAAGTAAACTATCTCAACTTAGTTTATTCTAATGTGCAATGATTCAATAAAGAATACTGCATGAGTTTTCATCTAAAGGTTTTAGTAGACCTTTTTGAATAGAAATATTACTACATTTGTTTGAAAGTGGACAAACATGCTCGAGAAAACTATGTCCTCTATGAAAACTTCGATTTTTCGATTTAACCAAAAATCGAAGTTTTAAAACTGAGCACCGAAATTATAGAAAACATAAACCGCAAACCGACCGAATAAATCGAAAAATCAAAGTTTACGGTTAGGTTGGTTTTTTTGGTTAGGTCGGTATTATGCCCACCCCTACTGCAATCATGGCCTCATACTCGGCCTCATTGTTAGTCAATTTCATATTTCTAATAGAATGCCTAATTACGTTTTTTGTAGCTGGCTTCAACACGATGCCGAGTCCGGATCCCTTTGCGTTCGAGGCACAGTCCGTAAAGAGGGTTTAAATTTATCCTCGAGGTTAACAACAATTCCCTTTTGACTTCGGGTATTAAGGCCAGCGTGAAGTCGGCCACAAAGTCTGGCAAAATTTGAGATTTAATGGCAGTCCGGAGTCGATAGTCGATATCGTACCCGCTAATTTCTACGGCCCATTTGGCCAATCGGCCCGAAAGCTCGGGTTTGTGTATTATATTCCTCAGTGGGTAAGAAGTTACGACACGTATGGGATGTCACTGAAAATATGACTTTAATTTTCTAGAGGCGCTTAGCAAAGCGAGCGCCAATTTCTCTAGGTAAGGGTACCTTGTTTCGGCCTCGCCTAAAGTCCTACTAACATCATAGATAGGAAATTGCGTACCTTCCTTTTCCCGAACTAAGACACTACTTACTGCTATCTCGGATAACACTAAGTACCGGTACAACTGCTCGTCTGCCTTCGGAGTATGAAGCAAGGCTGGACTTGAAAGGTACCGTTTGAGTTCTTCCAACGATTGCTGGCACTCTGGGGTCCACGAAAAGTTATTCTTATTCTTCAATAATGAGAAGAACCGATGGCTCTTTTCGGAGGACCTTGATATGAACCGACCCAGGGTGGCTATGCGTCCGGTTAGCCTCTAAACGGCCTTGACATTGTCCACTACGGTGATGTCTTCTATAACTTTGATTTGGTTGGGATTGATCTCGATCCCGCGGTTGGACACCATGAATCTAAGGAACTTCCCGAACCCGACCCCGAATGCGCATTTCTCCGGGTTCAGCTGCATATTGTATTTCTTCAATATGTTGAAGGTTTCCTGCAAATGTTCCAAATGGTCCTCTGTTCGCAAGGACTTAACTAACATGTTGTCAATATAAACCTCCATTAGGCAACCAATCCGGGTACTTAATTCTTTGTAAAGAAAAAGAATCATTGGGACACGCCTTGTTTAAGTCTTTGTAATCTACGCACATTCTTAATTTGTTTCCCTTTTTAGGCACTACTACTACGTTAGGCAACCAATCCGGGTACTTAATTTCCTGAATGGAACCTATTCTAAGGAGTTTGGATACCTTGTCTTTGATGAACGCATGCTTGACTTCAGACTGAGGCCTCCTTTTTTGTTTAACCGGGTGGAACTTCGGGTCCAAGCTTAGCTTATGAGTGATTACTTCCGGTGGGATCCGTGTCATATTTATATGGGACCAAGAAAAACAATCCACGTTAGCTATAAGTAATTTAATGAGTTTTTTCCTGAGCTCGGGAGTCAACCCTGTGCCTAAGTATACCTTCCGATCAGGAAAGTGTTCAATCAATATGACTTGCTCCAGCTCCTCGATCGTCGACTTGGTGGCATCAAAATCGTCAGGGGTGATGAACGACCTAGGAATTCCGTAATCATCATCCTCGCCTGCTTCTTGCTTCTCCGGTCCGGTCATGCCAGTGTCGGTGATTACTATTTAGTTTCTTTCTTCCTAACCGACTCTAGGTTCTTTGATGTTGAGAGTGCAGACATTGGGATCACCTCATTGACCGCGAACATTTCTTTTGCGGTCGGTTGCTCTCCGTTAACTGTCTTGATCCCTCCTGGTGTGGGGAACTTCAATGCCTGGTGTAGTGTCGAGGGTATTGCTCTCATGTTGTGAATCCATGGCCTTCTGAATAAAGCATTATATCTCATATCCCCTTCGATCACGTAGAACTTCATTTCCTGAATGGTGCCGGTGGTGTTCACTGGCAGGATTATCTCCCCTTTAGTAGTTTCACATGCCATGTTGAATCCATTTAAGACCGGACTGCAGACACTATTTGTTCTTGTAGACCCAGTTGCTCTACGACCCTCGATCTGATGATATTGGCCGAGCTATCTGGATCAATTAACACACGCTTAACCCGAGATTTATTTATGAGTACGACAATTACCAGTGCATCGTTATGCGGTTGCACGATGCCTTCAGTGTCTTCATCGTTGAAAGAGATGGTCCCCTCTGGCATGTAATCTCATGTTCACTTTTTCCTTGTAATGGACACCTTAGTGCGCTTCAGCATTGGCCCCTGGGGACGTCGAATCCACCAATAATCATGTTGATGACGTGCTAAGGTTCCTCTTGCTCGGTCTATTTGTTGGAGTCCCTATTCCTGAAGTGATTTTTGGCCCGATCACTTAGAAATTCCCGGAGGTGCCCGTTATTGAATAACTGGGCCACCTCTTCTCTTAGTTGTCGACAGTCTACGGTCCTGTGGCCGTGAGTGCCATGATACTTACACATCAGGTTGGGGTCTCTTTGGGCAGGATCAGACTGCAATGAACGAGGCCACTTGGTATCTTTGATGCGTCCGATGGCAGATACGATGCCGTCAGCATTGAAGATTAAGTTGTATTCCGATAACCTCGGTGCTTCCCTGGCCCCAAGTGGCCTGTCGAAACCGGTTTTGCTCATGTGTCCCCAGATATTATGACCTCGGTCATTTCTTTTTTCATTCCTCATAGGATTACGTCCGGATCCGCTGCCCCTTTGATCTCCGCTATACGGTTGATACTGATCTCCGTTTGGTCTTGGTTCATGATCAACGACTCTTTTAGACCTGTCATTAGTTTTGACGGGATACACAAACCCAGAGGGGGCCCCGAGCTGCTCGTCCTCGACTCTAATTTTAGATTGGTACCTGTTATGGACATCAACCCAAGTTACCACGGGGTAATCTATCAAATTTTGTTTCACCTGCTGTGAAGCCAAGGAGCTTTTGGGGTTGGGATCTTGAGTGAATGCTTGAACGACCCAATCATCCGCAACTGGAGGGAGGTCCATTCTTTCCATTTGAAACCTCGATACGAATTCCCTGAGCATTTCGTTATCTCTTTGTTTCACTTTAAAGAGGTCTGATTTTTTGGTCTATACTTTGATGGCCCCAGCGTGAGCTTTTACGAAGGCATCTGCAAGCATAACAAACAAACCAATGAATTAGGGAGCAGGTTATGATACCATATCATTTCTCCTTCAGACAGGGTTTCTCCGAACTTTTTCAGCAGAACCGACTCGATTTCGTCATCTTCTAAGTCATTTCCCTTGATGGCACATGTGTAGGAGGTCACGTGTTCATTTGGATCCGTGGTCCCGTTATACTTTGGAATTTCAGGCATACGGAACTTCTTTGGGATTAGTTTCGGAGCATCGCTCGGAGGGAAAGGCTTTTGGATAAATTTCGTGGAATCCAGACCTTTCAATATGGGGGGTGCTCCTGGCATTTGATCAACCCTGGAGTTATAGGTCTCCAGTTTTTTGTCATTGGCTTCGATTTTCTTTTCTCCCGATTCCACCCGCTTTGTCAGTTCCTCAAGCATCTTTATTATTTCGGGGTTAGTCCTGGGTTCAACTTCACCCGGCCTTTCTGTGGCTGGTTCATTTCTGCGGGTATTTTTCTGGGATGGTTCGGGCTCAACTCTGCTGGGGGCGCGACTTTGGTTCTGCAACTGGGCTATTGCCGCTTGTTGAGCTTGTAACATTTCGAAGATCACCCGTAAATTGATCTCATCGCCTTCGCCGTCGTGTGTAGCCCGGCTATCAATCGGGCTCCCCCGTGAATGCTGTCTTCGGGGTCGGTAGGCAAGTTTGCATCGATGGCCGCATATGAGTTGGCATCGATTATGTCAGCGACCGAAACTACGTTGGGGTCAACAGGGGGTACCTCCTTGTCGGGCACTACATTGTTGTTCTCGCCATGGTGGCCAGACTCAGCATCAACGTTCAAGTGAGCAGATTGAGAGTTCGACATTTTTAATTTAACTTGAAATTAAAATCTCAAAGAACAAGCGTAAAACACAGTGCATTATGAAAATTTGTATTAAATTACCACTATTTTCCTTAGCCCCACGGTGGACGCGAAACTGTTTACCCTTAAAACATATAATAATTGAATTTATACGCGGTTTTAAGAATATGTGGATTAATTCAATACAAGTGATTAATGACGTTAGATTAAGCAAATGAAAGACGTGATAAATGGCCAAACCAATGATAAGAGTGATCCCGGGCTCGATTAATGTCTCAATGTGGAACTTGCCTTCGATTCCAAGCATGCACTTGTGAAGAACTTATGAACAAAAATAAAAACTTTGAATAATAGAAATAAATTACCTTGGTATGCGTGTTATAATGTATTGTAGGAATAATAAGCTTCTCACTTTATATAGTAGGGGAGTTTTACTCTAAGTACAATTTTAAGAAAGGTAAAATCTTTAGTTTCGTTAATCACTGATTTTCTGCCGATACGGGCCGGCATTTACGCCGTGATATCCGGTTGGGCACGTACATCACAACCCTTTGTTAGTCGCGCGCAGCTATCTGGTATTGCTCTCTGAAGTCTTGAGGCTCGAACCGAACCCGGAGGACGTGGTCCCGATGCTCCCAAGGACATGTGTTTTGCTCGAGCCTCGATATGAGGGGCTTCTCGCTCTGACTCTGAATCCTTATGGTCACGTTCCTGCTCCGTCTGCCTCATTGAAAAATCAGGGTGCTCAGTAGGCTCGATTTTACCCGTATACAATGCCATCTCGTTTTTATCTTTTGCTTAAAACTTTCTTCTTTTAGTTGACAAAAGATAAAAAGAAGACAATAATAGCCATTTTTTGAGTTCGTCATCGTTCAGAATTTAGTAAGGGCAATTTTGTTTTCTCATGTTGATCATGCTGTATGCCAATATGCTATTAATAGCTTTAGGACAAATTCTTGTAAGTTGTAGGACGGCAAATATCGATATCCAAATGGCAAATACAGCACGATATGTGATGTCGAACTAATTACTACGAATTAATCCATACACAAAATGTTGATTTTGTTAGTAATCTTTATTCGAAAAAATATTCAAAAAACAATAGCAATGTAAAAACAGAATGTAGAAAAAACAGTAAATGAATCCGAACTTGCTGAATTCAGTGTTTCCTTAAGTAACTTAATCCCCTCCTAATACCGGAGGTTCAGGATTATTTTCTTGCAGGATAGAACGAATTATCCTCACCGGTGTAGTGGTACTTCAAACCCCAGTGACCAACGAACTCAAAGATCAGTAGCAAATCACACTTACTGCTTTCTTTCTGTTAAAAACAATGCAAAAGTAAGAAAGAGAAATCAGAATTTTTGTAAGGAAAATCTGAGGAAAAGATCATGTATTTATAGCCAAAACGTTGGATAATACCGAAGAGTTGCAACTCTTCATGTAAGGCTACAACTCAAAATGACTATTTTATAAAATGACTTTTTATGCAAACCGCCAAATTTAAATTCTAACGGGAAATTCAAAACGGATGAAAAATAATTTACCGTTACAAAAAAGGGCAATTTGGATTAAATTAATATTACATTAATCTTAATATTATATTAAGAAATAAATTAATCAATCAAATTATTTGACCGAAGCCGAGCGACAACGAGGCGCGAGGCTTACCTTCTTCCCAACTCTTTAAGAGCTAGAAGAAGTGTAATTGTACCCATCAAAACTCTTTTCCTCCTCCGATATGGGACAATGTCCCGTTGTCAAAGAGGAAAATTCAAAAAATACATTTTTCCTTTTTCCATTTTCCGTTCACTCTATTTTAAGATGGAAGATCTACGCAATTGACATATGTTGAAAACATAAACGTGCTATTCCACACCAGATAAATACTACTGGGTATGCTATTTGGAAGTGATTACGAAAAGCAACTAATGTTTTAGTGCGTATAAAGATAGACGTTTTGATACAACTCGCAATTACCAAGTATAACTTGTAATCTAGCTTAGATTAAAAAAATGTTGTCTGTGTGATTGAAAGTAAATATTCCCTTTTTACCTCCTTCATGGTTCTAAAAATGTGTTGTTAAGAGGGCTTCACGATTCCCTATGAATGGATTACAAAAGTAAAATGGGGTAATCTATTTGTACTTTTCTAGAAAATAAATTTGCACAAAAACATGCGAAATGATTGAGAATGGCTTGGCCAACTCGAGGTATATTTTCTTAGAAAGAGGACCAATGAAAAGGGTAAATGATCGCTTCTTATTTGCTGTTTAATTAAGGAAAGCTTATAAAGTGCCAAAGGAAAATTAATTGAGCCATCTGTTGGCATCATAAACTATGTTCGATCCATGAACCCTAATTTTGGATTGAGCTCAGACGAGAAAAAGGGGAAATAGATGAATGAGCTTAATTCAGAGTTTCAAACCACATAGGTCTTAAGGAGAGTTCTGGTCGACCCGGTCCAGCGGCCCAACTTCTTATAACAAATGGACCATCTGAGTTGGGCAAGGCAATCTAAGCTTACTTTTTATTCTAGCAGTATTTCTTCTACTTCTATATTTGAGCTTATTCATATTGACACCTGGGCCCCCTACAAAGCCCAAACTCATGATGGATTCAAGTAATTCCTCACTATTGTTGATGACTTTATCAGGGGAACATGGACATACCTCTTGAAAACTAACAGTAATGTTTTTTCAGTCCTAAAATCCTTTTTTGCCATGGTGGAAAGGCAGTTTAATACTAAGGTCAAAATTGTAAGATCTGATAATGCTTTGGAGTTAGCTACCAGTTCCATTTCCTCAGAATATTTTTCTTCCAAAGGAATTTTACACCAAACTTCATGTGTTTCCACACCCCAACAGAATGGTGTGGTAGAGCGCAAACACAAACACCTATTGGAAACTAGTAGGGCCTTACTATCTCAGTCTAATGTTCCTATTATGTATTGGGGAGGGTGTGTTTTGACAGCCACTTTTCTGATTAATCGATTTCCCACAAATGTTTTGGGAAATCTCCTTATGAGATTTTGTTTGGATCCAGTCCTTCTTTTAATCACCTAAGGTCATTTGGCTGTTTATGTTATGCTGCAACCCTATCTTATCATCGAACTAAATTTGATCTTAGGGCTATGAAGTGTATTTTTCTGGGATATCCCTTTGGGAAGAAGGGGTATAAGCTTTTAGACCTTTCTACCAAGAAAATATTTGTTTCTAGAGATGTTATATTTGATGAAGATCACTTTCCTTTTTCAACAAATCCTTCTATTCATGAAGTCTTTCCAGTTTTACCTTCACCAGTTGATCCAGACACTCTTTCCCCTGAATTCCCTCCCCATCTCCCCATTTCATCACTTCATCTCCTGAATCACTGTCTTCAGCTCCTCAGTCACCATCTCCAGTTCTTTCTCCTGGTTTGGATTCCAATCAATCTAGTTCTTCTCATTCTCCTGCCAGGTCTGCACCTCCTACTCCTGTCAGATCTACTCTTCTTTCCCGATCTGCGCATCCTACTCCTCAAGCACCTTCTCAGCCTGCACTAAGACAATCTCTTAGAACACATACAACACCTTCATATCTGGCAGATTATGTGTGTAACTCTGTTTATTTGACTGATCTAACATCTACTTGTTTTGCAGCTAGCATTCAACCTAATGTTCTTCCTTTTTCAGCCCTTTCTTCAACCAATCAAAGTTTCCTAAATTCTATTTTCCACATATCAGAACCAACCACTTTTACACAGGCAATGTTACAGTCTGGTTGGCAAGTAGCAATGGCTTATGAATTTGCTGCTTTGGAGGCTAATAAAACTTGGGAAGTAGTGGAACTACCCAAAGTAATGAAAGCTTTGTCTAGTAAATGGGTCTATAAAGTGAAACATACATCAGATGGAAGTGTGGAAAGGCTCAAAGCTCGATTAGCTATAAGAGGAGACACACAAAGAGAAGGGATAGACTACAATGAGACCTTTTCTCCCGTAGTTAAAATGACTACAGTTGATGCCTTATGGCAATTGCAGTTAAGAAAGGGTGGTCTTTATTTCAATTGGATGTTAACAATGTTTTTCTTCATGGTGATTTGCAGGAAGGAGTTTATATGAAAATTCCTGCAGGTATGACAGTGCCTGGGCCTAACCTTGTTTGCAGGTTAAAGAAATCGCTCTATGGGCTGAAGCAAGCATCTAGGCAATGGTATGCTAGGCTTACTGCAGTCCTCAACTTTAAAGGATACATACACTCGCTCAATGATTATTCACTATTTTTCAAAAACACAGATTCTGGTGTCTCTATTGTTGCAGTTTATGTCGATGACATTCTACTTACAGGTGATGACCCTACTGAATTACAACTTCTAAAGAATTTTCTTGACTCAGAATTTAAGATTAAAGACCTTGGTGAGGCAAGTTTGTTTCTTGGTATGGAATTATCAGAGAGGAACAGGGGTTAACATTGAGTCAAAGGAAGTTTACCCTTGAACTTCTTGCTGAATTTGATTGTCTTAATTCCTTGACTACTTCCTCTCCTTTGGACCCTTATTGCAAGTTGAAGGCAGATTCCGACGATCTACTGTCTGACCCCACAGTCTATAGATGTCTGGTTGGTAAACTAAATTTTTTAACACATACGCGGCCGGATATCTCTTTTGCAGTTCAGAGACTCAGCCAGTTCATGCAAACCCCTCGTCAATCTCATTTTGATGCTGCCGTGCACTGTCTCCGCTATCTCTTGGGCAATCCGGGTCTTGGTTTATATTTTAACTCCACTTCTTCCTTCCAGCTCCTCGCTTTTTGCGACTCCGATTGGGGATCTTGTCCGGACACTCGTCGTTCAGTCAATGGGTATTTTATTAGTCTTGGTGGCTCGCCGGTTTCATGGAAATTCAAAAAGCAACCCCTCATCTCTCTCTCATCGGCTGAAGTAGAATATCGCTCCGTGAGTCGGGTAGTCTCAGAAATCACTTGGCTTGTTTGTCTTCTTCAGGATCTGTCTGTATCACTATTTTTGCCGGTCACCGTTCACTCCGACAGCCAAGAAGCTATTCATATCGCCAAAAATCCTGGCTTCCACGAACGCATAAAACATGTCGAACTGGATTGTCATTTTGTGCGGCAACAGTTCTTGGCCGGCTTAGTCTCTCTCACGTTTGTTCCCTCGCCTTCTCAACTAGTCGACGTTTTCACAAAGGCACTCCCAGGATCTCTTCATCACTCCTTTCTTCGCAAGTTGGGCGTGTGTTCCCACCCTTCCAACTTGAGGGGGAAGGGGGTGTTGCCACCATAAATTATGTTCGATCCATGAACCCTAATTTTAGATTGAGCTCAGACAAGAAAAAGGGGAAAGCGATGAATGAGCTTAATTCAGAGTTTCAGACCACATAGGTCTTAAGGAGAGTTCTGGTCGACCCGGTCCAGCGACCCAACTCCTTATAACAAATAGACCATCTGAGTTAGAGACAGGAATGGAGCCCAACACAAATTTTGAATTCAGCCATTTAATATTAGACTTTTGTCTGAGGAAGGGTTCGAGCCCGTGATGTGCGACTATCCCACGCATCACTTGCTGGGCTCTTACCAGTCAACCAAATCCTTGGGGGGCTATTCGAATTTAAATTGTTGCTGAACACATACACCTTCTTGACTATTGTGAGATTATCTTTAATTTTGAATTGGATAATTAAGATTGCTTAGCGTTTGAATGTGTCTAATTTATCTTTCTTGAACAACTAATACATATAAGATTCAAATAATTGAATGAGTAAATAATATATAAATATAAATTTAATTTTAATGATGTTGTAAAAACTATATGTTTGATAAAACACACTCTAAAAGCTAGTGCCGTGAGGATGTTGGTTATAAGATGATGAGCAATGGTAGTCGTGGTCAATGAAGGAGGATGATTGAGGTGGTCGTGAAGTGGTGGTGCTGATGGAGTCGAAGTGAACAACCAGTAGCGAAGCCAGAAAATTAAATAAGGGTGTTCAAATTTTGAACAC
The DNA here is from genome assembly GCA_000715115.1 of Nicotiana otophora. NCBI lineage: Eukaryota > Viridiplantae > Streptophyta > Magnoliopsida > Solanales > Solanaceae > Nicotiana > Nicotiana otophora. The sequence goes on from AWOL01S0056928.1 coordinate 162,991, forward strand.
TCTTTGCCAGTGGGCTATGCAAGAGTGTTCAAAGTCTATTTTTAACCAATAACAACTAATATTTTACCTTATATATAATATAATTTTTCGGCGAAGGATGGTCAGTTGACCACCCTTGAGCCAACATAGCTTCGCCCCCTTGAACAATGGTGGTAGTTGTGTAATGAAGGCCAACAGTGTAGGATCATTAAAACAGTGATTTTTTTTTGCATATAGTATTATTATATTGTAAGCAGATGAGATCATTAGAATTTGTCTTAACATTGATTATTTTATCAAAGATTACCATAAAATTACCCCCAGTAGAAGAGGAACAATTATAATAATTAATAAGAGAAAAGGCAAGCAACTGCCAACCAGAGAATGAAAGATGCAATATTTGTTACATGGAGAATATATTTACAGCTAAATGAACTATACACAACAGCAAAAATGACAACTTTGGAAGAGGAATAACAACAATACAACCCAAGAAACAGTCGAAAACCGGAGAGAGAAAGAAAAGCGCGAGGACTAATATATCAAAGCCTGCGGCCTGCCATGTTTGTTTCTTCTTTAGATTTTATTGTTTGGACTCTGTCTAGAAGAATCAGCATAGCTTCTACTTCTTGCTCTTGGATAAACATCTGTCTTCACCAGAACATCCTCACCAAAATCACAAGGCTTGTCCTCTTCGATTCTTCCGATGGCAACAGAACGACTCCGATTCACCCCATTTTTAGTTAAGGATTGTCGCCTCAGATGTTCCAATTCCACATTGTTTACAAGTGTACTCCTTTTGGAAGCAATTCGAATCAGCTCCCTAAAGTCTTCATCTCCACTTGACACAGAAGAGTTGACGCTAAAACTTCTGGGCAAAGAGGAGAGTTGTGGAACTGCAGGACATGAGCTCATACTGCCATAGCCAATTCTGCCAGAACAATCCGTCATGCTTCGGACATAGCAGTCCCTAGCTTTAATCAAAACTCTGATGGGTGCTTTTATGCACTTCTTAATTCTGCTTTCTTTCTTGGCTTCTGTGCCCATTTTCATGTTGAACAACTGATCAGCCCTTTCTCAACAACAACAACAATATAATCTCACCCAGTATAATCTCACTAGTAGGGTCTGGAAAGGGTAGTGTGTACGCAGACCTTACCCCTACCCTGGGGTGGAGAGGCTGTTTCCAATAGACCCTCGGCATCCTTCCCTCCAAGAACTCCCCACCTTGCTCTTGGGGTGACTCGAACTCACAACTTCTTGATTCGAAGTGGAGGGTGTTTGCCATCAGAGCAACCTACCTTGTCTGATCAGCCCTTTCTCACCTAGTAACTAATCTCAAACTTAATTATGAGCATCCCTATAATCAGGGGGAAAATAAACAAAACTTAGAAGTCAACTAGTGGATAAGTATAAAAAGATATGTAGACGTGATAAAGAATAATAATAGCAAAAAGAAAACAGACAAGTGGGGAGCAACTAATAAAAGATTGCAGGAACTCTGAAGACTGGAACTAAAGCAACCAAGTTTTAATGTTCAAGAGACTATGTTGGTGAAGTATTTATAAATTAAATTTCCTGTTTGGCATTAAAAAAAAAAGGGCTCGTAAAATGCTGTGAAGCCTTTCAAAATAAAATGTCTATGTGGACAAGGGCGGAGCTAGCCCATCGAGTATGAGTTCAGCCGAATTCAATAATTCATGTATTTATTTTAAAAATTCTTTAAATAAGTACTAATTATTAATTTAGAACTCAATATCGAACCCATAAGTTTTATATCCCGACCCTAGTGTATGTGGATGGTAATGTCTGAATTAGGAGACCAATACTATGGCTGAATGGTACATTAATGTCCATACTCCATCTGTATACACCTAATTGTTCAATGGAGTATATCTATTTAGAAGATACACATCGTTATCGAGATGGACAGAATATAATAATCTGTTTTATATTTTATTGGATATTAGTACTGAAAAATAATATACCCCTTGTTGTATTATTTTGTTTTACTAATATGTTAATCACGACGACGATGAAATGGACATAATTTGGATGGTTTGTCATTTGCATATAATAAAGAATAAACACACACAAATCTCCAGTAATCAAATATCAGCGGTCAAAAAGAAAAAGAATTACTAATTGCCATTTCTTGAGTCATTCACCGTTGAAAATTTACTATAGATATTTTTAGTTTCTCACCTTGCTCATTTTCACCGGGACTAATGCCTATAGGTCAGATTTTGTAAGTTTGAGGTCGGACAATCTAGATTTCCAATTATATTCAGACTGTTATGAAAATAATTATATTATGGGTGTTCATTTATTACTCCGCTATAGATAATCTTCC
>AWOL01S0056939.1:1109-25115 GCA_000715115.1 Nicotiana otophora
CGGCTTCGGTTTCGGCTTCGGATTCAGATTCGGATTTAGATTTGGATTTGGTCAAATGATCGATTGATTGATTAATTTTTTGGACCAAATTTATTTGTTAATGGTAAATATTAACGTAAGATTATTCGCATTTGTAACAGATATGTTCCAATTCGTGTATTGACCACCAGCTGCAATAGCAGCCGCCCAATGCTCTTCCCACCATGGCCAAGTGCTTGCTCCACAAACAAGCTAGTGCATGCTCCACCATGGAGGATGGAGGGTCGTTCATCTTCAAAGCTGACTGCTATAAATATGTGCAACAGCTATTCAAGAAACACACCAAACTGAAAACGCTCAACTTTGGCTATACATTGCACTCCTTCCTCTCAGCATTTTCATACAATTTTTTGAGTTTCTACTCCTTTGTTTTGCATTGTTTTAACTTCAAACAAAGCAACTGTAAGTGTGATTTACTACCGAACTTTGTGTTCGTTGAAACACTGGGGTTTGAAGTACCACTACACCAGTGTGAGTATCCTGGGAGGAAATAATCCATAACCTAGGAGGGGATTAAATTCTTTAAGGAAACACTATGAATTCAGTGGGCTCGAATTAATTACTGTTTCATTACGATAACTTATATTTCCCAGAATTATTATTTACAAATAAAGTAATATTGGCGGGACTAGCACTTCATTGGAAATTCCTTGTAATGCATTTCGGTAATATTCATAACTCTATTGATTGCATTTAAGGATGTCCCCGGCTTTAACATGAAACAACCCTTATCCTTGTTTATTTTCTGCCCTGAAATATTCTCATATTCCGTTAAGGTATTCATAACCAGTCTCAACGTTTTTCTGCGGCCACTTGTAAATAATATAACATCATCTGCAAAGGCCAAGTGATTCACATGTGGTCCTTGTCTTGCCATATAAAATCGTGTATATCTTCTTCTTCTATGTAGGTCATTAAGCATGGTAGATAGAAGTTCTGCACTTAGCACAAATAGAGAAGGTGAGATTGGGTCGCTTTGTCTCACTCCATTCTGGGATTTGAAAAAACCAAACCTCTGCCCATTCACTATCATAGAGTACCAGTTGCTTGATATGTGATTATATATTATGTACACCCATTTTTTCGAAAACCCCAATCTCTTCATAAGACAACATAAGTATTTCCAGTCGACTCTATCGTATGCTTTGGCCATGTTAAGTTTTAGTACCACATTTTCACGCTTCTTTGGTTTGGAAATATTTTTTATAATCTCTTAAGCTAAGAGAATATTTTCAGAGGTTCCTCTTCCTTTAATAAAACTTGATTGATTACTTGAAATGATTCTAGGTAAAAGTTGAGCTAGTCCAGCATTCAGAACCTTTGCAAAAAATTTGCTTGAGACATTACATAGGCTAATTAGCCTCAACTCTGTCAATTGTTGAGGAAAGTACACTTTGTTGCGGAAGCCGAATATATAGAGAGTGATTTAATCATAACTACTATATCTAAAGATAGCTAATACATAGTAAATGAGACAATAATAAAAAGAACACCAGAAATTAATGAGGTTCGGCAAAATTTGATTTTTGCCTAGTCCTCGGACACAATCAACTCAAACTTTATTTCACTCCAAAAATACAAGTGAAATACTACAAGAGAGAAAGAAGATTCAAATGCCTTAGGAGATAAGAAGGCAAGTGGGAGATATTTACAAATGAACAAAATCCTTGCTATTTATAGAAGGGAAATGGTCTTAATAATGTCATGCATGACATCATATTAAGTGTGATCATGCAATGTAAATGTATAAAAAATGCATCTACCAATTTCTTCCAAAAAAGAGGCTTCAAATGCTCACACTAGTTCACATTAATCTTGTCAAATTCAACACATTTTTGGTATCATTACCGGGCAGGTATACAAGAAGAATCTTGGTATTGGAGCCCCTTGAAAAAAAGTGACCATTGCATTATAAACTTCTTCTGATATTACGGACCAACATGTTTGGTAAAAGAGAGCTCCTAGGCCATCTGGTTCTGGAGCACTGTCTATACTTATAGAAAACACACTATCTTTGACTTCTTTCATTGTTGGAATTGTCGTAAGCATCTCATTATCCTCTTATGTAACATGTGGTTTCAAATAGTCCAGCACCGACATATCTCCTGAAGCTTCATTATGGCTGAATATCCTGTGAAAGTGATCTATTTCCGCTGTAGCTATATTTTGATCCCCTTTTATCCACACTCTAGTTTCTACTTGGATTCTCTGTATATTGAGCTTTTTCCTCTTCCCCTTGATAACGCCGTGGAAGTAAGCCGTATTTTTAACTCCATCGTTTAGCCAATTAGCCTTAGCCTTCTGTCTTAGTACATCATCCTGGATTTTAAGATACCTGTAATACTTTGCCTTGAGCTTGTTTAGTTCAGTCCTCTCTACTTCTGTATTAGCCAGTACCATATCTTCTTCCAAGTCAGAAATTTGCTTTTCAAATTTTTTTGGCTCTTCATAAATGTCTCCATAGGCTTGATCTCTGGACCACATACTAAGTCTATGGCAAACCTTTTTTAGTTCTGATGTAGAATCCACATAGGATTTCCCAAGACAATTTCTTGCCATGCCTCTTGAACTACTGAAATAAAGTCCTTGTGCTCCACCTAAAAGTCCAGGAATTTGAAGTACCTAGGTCCCTGGTTTGGTTAGTTTATGTCTTCATATTCACTAGCAATGGGGCATGATCTGAGCAAACTCGTGTTAGGTGCTGAACTAAGGTTTCATTCAATGCATCCACCCAGTTTGTGTTGAAAAGAACCTTGTCTAATCTCTTCCAAATTGTTTTGGTTGATCCCCTATTATCACACCAAGTGTACTTAGCTCTATAGAAGCCTGCGTCTAGTAACCCACAATCATCTATACAGTTCATAAAGTCCAAGCTCTTGCTTAAACTATATGGTCTACCGCCAAATTTCTCGTATGCGCTAAGAATTACATTGAAGTCGCATGCTACTGCCCAAGGTCCTTGAAATTTTGTACTTCATGATCTTAATTCATCCTATAATAATCGTCTCTCATGGGTGGTACACTTTGCATACACTGTAGTGATATGTAGTGGTGTAGAGATCATGAGGAGTTGCATTAAACAAGTTAGCACACAGATCTGGTACATTGTATCCTCTATTGGGATCTACTGTTACAGGTGCTGCTGCAGTTTCAATATCAGATAAATCAAATTCTGACATCACCAAATTGTGGCATATGTGATTGGGACATATGAGTGAAAACGGTCTTTCCATCCTCAGCAAAAGAGGTCTCTTATGTGGCCAAAGTACTGGAAATATGGAGTTTTGTGAACATTGTGTGTTCGGAAAGCAAAAAAGAGTCAGCTTCAAATCTCCAGCGATTCATAGAACAAAAAGTACTTTGGATTGCATTTATTCATATCTTTGGGGTCCTTCACGTACCCCATCAAAAGGTGGTGTCAGGTATATGTTAACTTTCATTTATGATTATTCAAGGAAAGTTTGGGTTTATTTCCTGAAAAATAAAAGTGATGTTTTCTTAAATTTTAAATAATGAAAAGTTTTGATTGAGAAGCAAACAGGAAAATAAGTTAAGCGGCTTAGAACAGATAATGGCCTGAAATTTTGTAATGATAAATTCAACGAATTTTGCAAGAATAAAGGAATTGCTCGACATTGTACTGTGAGAATGACACCTCAGCAAAATGGTGTAGCAGAAAGGATGAATAGAACTCTTTTGGAAAGTGCTCGTTGCATGATTTCAAATGCTGGGTTGACAAACGCCTTTTGGGCAGAAGCTATCTCTACAGCTTGTTATATTATCAACCGAGATCTTTCTGCACCTTTGAACTTTAAGACTCCAGAGGAAATGTGGTCAGGTACTCCTGCTAATTATTCTGATTTAAAGATATTTGTTTGCCCTGCATACATGCATGTAAATGATGGAAAATTAGATCCAAAGGCTAAAAAGTGCATTTTCCTTGGGTATGCATCTGGGGTGAAAGGATACCGACTATGGTATCCTAATACCACGGCACAAAAATTTATAATTAGTAGAGATGTAACCTTTGATGAATCCTCTATGTTACATTCTAGAAAAGAGTCTTCTAGTTCTTACATTATAGATAAATGAAAGAGTACACAGAAGCAGGTGGAGGTTGAGATTGGCATTCCTTCTTAGCCAAGCTCATCAACTTTAGAGCAAAATACAGTTGAAACTCCTGAAGTTGAGCCAGAAACTAAAATTCCTGAAGTTGAGACTCCTGAAATTGAACCAGAAGAAGAGGAGTATTCTATAGCCAAACATAGACCAAGAGGAGAAAGTAAACAACCATTAAGGTTTGGAGTTTATGTTACATTTGCTTTTTCAGTTGCACAGGAAACTGAAGAAATTGGAGAACCATCAAAATATTCTGAGGCAGTTTCTAGTGCTGACTCAGCCAAGTGGCTGATTGCAATGAATGAAGAAATTGAGTCTCTCTACAAGAATGGTACTTGGTCTCTTGTGAAGCCGCCATCATAAAAAAGAATTGTTGGTTGCAAATGGGTCTTCAAGAAAATGAATGGCATTCCAGGGGTTGAAGATGCGAGGTATAAGGCACGATTAGTTGCAAAGGGCTATAGTCAGGTACAAGGAGTTGACTTTAATGATATTTCCTCACCAGTTATTAAATATAGCTCTATTTGTGTCTTACTTGCCTTAGTTGCCATGTATGATTTAGAATTAGAACAACTTAATGTTAAGACAACTTTCTTACATGGCAAACTTGATGAACAAATATACATGTATCAACCCGAAGGATTTGAAATTGAATGAAAGAAAAATCATGTTTGCTTGTTGAAGAAATCCTGTGAACAACTAATTTTTTACCACACCCGAATTTTATACTATTTTAGTGTAAATATTTCTTTAAGGTCTAATCTTAATATTTTAAACTTTTATCTTACTCTTAATAGGTTTTAGTTTTTTTTTAAAAAAAAAATTAAAAACAAATCTACAAAAATATTCACATGCTTGTAGTACAAATTTTATTTCCATTTGTAAAGAGAAAAATAAAATTTACAAAAATAAATGGTTTCTTTTAATTAGCATTTGAATAAGCTGTGGTATTTGTTTTAGTGTAATTAAATTATATATATATATATATATATATTATTGTAGTTAGTCAGACATAGTTAATTAATATTTTTGTATAAATATTTTAATTGAATTTTAGTTCTAAAAGAAAACAAAAAAGAAAAAAAGAAAGAAAGAAGAAGAAGCAATTAAGTTCACGTAACTTTGCCAAAAGTTTAGTAATAAACATTAACTTAAAAGAGATTCCACTCACCCCATGACTCTCATATACACCTCCATATTCACCTAATTTGCCCTCACAAAGAGAAAAATATAACTAACTCCCTAATTCCCTTCCCTTTCACGTCAATCTACTCCAGCCCATATCTCACGTCTCAATTCTTTTCTGAACCTCAATCCCACATCTTCACTTCAACTCCTTGGCACAAGACTTGATCACTACCATTGTTCTTCTTTATAAAAGGAAAAACTCACGAAGAAAAGGGGGGATCTTTGAATAAGAAAAAATAACGTGAAAAGTGAGAACGGAAGGGATAAAGAAAGCAAATTAAATCTCACCCAAAACCAACACTGGGCAGCCATAAAATCAGCACCAAACCACCACAAAACAGCCCAATAGCTAAAATTTTGGTTGAAGTCGAGTTTTCTGTTGGTTACAAGTCGAGGTCGGGTTCGAGGATTTGTTCGTTTCCCGTCATTGGTTCCATATCGACCCTATTCTCTGTTGTTGCACAGTTCACTTTGGAGGTTTTGTATTGAATCAAGTATTGGAGCATACTCCGGCTAAACAATCTCTTAAAGGTTCCATTTCTTGTTTTAGATTTCATTCTGTTTCGACAAAGTTGCCAGTTTGATGAATACTTTTGACTGATTCATTGCCTCTTTGCCAATATTTTTCCACCCTTTTGTTTTTACATGTGAATTGATTTGTTTACCTCTCTTATGGTGTTATTGGTATTATTGACGTTGAGTACTTAAATGGCCTATTCGAATTTTCCTGGTTGGTCATTGAATTAGATTTTATATTCAAATACATTTTGTTCTTACCGTGAATGGGTAGCTTAGAATATTTTGCTTTACTTTTGTTTGTTAGATGAAATGTAAAGATAATGAGTAGTAACATAAGGATACATGTTTGAAGATTATAGTTTGTTAATACAAGAGAATAGATTAATTTATTAAAACCATACTGTGATATAGAAGTTGCCTTAAAAATTATAGCTTGTTACACTAATAAGACTTGATAGTGATGATAGTAAGATATGAGTCAAACGAATCCATCTGTGATTAATATTCTAATTCATAAATGCACTATGATGCTTTAGGCATGTTCTTAGTTGATCAAATAATCATAGTTATGTATACGTTCGCGTGACATAATTACGATTTCCAAAATTAAAACCAAGGTACGCGTTTGCGCGACTTTGACCGAACAATCTTAATAATAATAAAGTGTTATTAATTATGTATACGTACGCGTGACATGATTCTTGACACACCAAACAAAACGAATACACGTACGCGTGATTCGTTTCAAGATAATTTCATAATTACGAATAATCAAGCAATTAAAAATAGTAAAAAGGTAAATGTACATAGTTTCTAAAATGAATAATTAAATAATTTAATTAAGTCAGGTATGATTAAAGCGACCGTGCTAAAACCACAGAATTCGAGAGTGCCTCACACCTTCTCTCGGGTTAACAGAATTCCTTACCTAGTCTTCTGTGTTCGCGAACCGTAAAACAGAGTTAAATTTTCTCGATTTGGGGTTTAAAAGAAACCGGTGACTTGGGACACCAAATTTTATCCCAAGTGGCGACTCTTTAAAATATAATAAATCCCATTTCGATTAATGTCACTTAAATTGAAAAAACTTCCTATCCCCTAGGGGAAAAAAGGAGTTGTGACAAATCCTTGTACGGATTAAAGCAGTCTCCAAGACAATGGTACAAAATGTTTGATTCTTTTATGTTGGATCATGGTTATTCGAGGAGCATGTATGATAGTTGTGTTTACTTTCGAAAGTTAAATGATAGTTCATTTGTGTACTTATTATTTTATGTTGATGACATGCTCATTGTTGCTAAGGATTTAACAGAAATTCATAATTTGAAAAGTCAGCTGAAAAGTGAATTTGAGATGAAAGATTTGGGAGCAGCAAAGAAATTCCTTGGCATGGATATCAAAAGAGATCGAAAATCCAACAGGCTATTCCTGACCCAGAAGAAGTACTTGGAGAAAGTCTTGGAGACGTTTGGCATGAAAGATGATAAACTAGTTAGTACCCCTCTTGCTGCTCATTTTAAGTTAAAGCTACTCAGTCCCCGCAGTCAGAGGAAGAAGATAGGTACATGGCACAGGTTCCTTATTCTAGTGCAGTCGGCAGTATTATGTATACAATGGTTTATACACATCCAGACATTTTACAAGCAGTGAGTGTGGTAAGTCGGTATATGGCTTGCCCTAGTAAAGCACATTGGCAGGCTGTGAAATGGATTCCCAGATACTTACGAGGTACCTCAAACACATGTTTGGAGTTTGGGAAAAATACTAACACTTTGGTTGGTTTTGCAGACTCATATTATGCAGGTGATCCTGACAAAAGAAGATCACTGACAGGCTATGTATTTTGCATTGGTGGTTGCAGTATTAGTTGGAAAGCTACATTACAACATATAGTAGCTTTATCTACTACCGAAGCATAATATATGGCAATGACCGAGGCAATCAAAGAAGCCTTATGGTTGAAGGGTCTATTTGCGGAACTCAGTTCACACCAAGGTGGTATTACCATTTTCTGTAATAGTTAAAGTATAATTCACTTGACTAAGGATTATATGTATCATGAGAGGATAAAGCACATTGATATAAAGTATCATTTCATCCGAGAAACCATTGCTGAAGGAAAAGTCTATGTTCAGAAGATCAGCACTAGAGACAATCCTGCTGACATGTTCACAAAACCTCTTCTAGTGTCCAAGTTCAAGCTTTGCCTGAACTTGATTGGCATTTATGAACAATGATTTTGCCCATTGAGTTTTTTGCGGAGAATGTGGAGCAAATTTACTATATATAAGCCAAAATTAGGCCAAGGTGGAGATTTATAATATGGCCATTAATTTGGCTTCTTTTCAAGTGGGGGTCAAGTTTTCATGACATTTGCCTTGATATAATATCCACTATAACAAAATTTGTGGTGACATTTGCCATGACATAATATCCACTATTAGGCCAATGATTTCTTTCTATAAATAGAGGAGCTTCTCCTCATTTGTAAACACATCAATTCAAGAGCTTTTCACTCTTGTCTTTCTTTCTCCTCCTTTAGTAATTGAGAGTATTTTGTAAGAGAGTTGAGTGTTGGAAATACTTGTGTGATACCCTTTCTTTGAATGATCTTGTGAGGTTATTCTCTTAGGGTATTTGGGACTAATTAGAGTATTTACTCTAATTTTATACTCTTGTTAGTATAGTAAAATTGCTCTTCTCCGCTTGTGTACGTAGGTCACCTTGACCGAACCACGTTAAATTTGTGTCTTCTTTATCTTCTTTAATTGTCGTTATTATCAACTTGCATTGTCTTTGTTATTGTCATTATAACGCTGTTTGGCTAAATTCTGTACTAACAATTTGTATAAGTGTCACGACCCAAAATCTCACCTGTCGTAATGGCACTTATCTCAATACTAGGCAAGCCTACAATCTCGATAAACCACCATATCTTTTAAGTTTGAAAACATGATAATTAATTTAGCGGAAGAAATCTCACAAATATAAATATAACACTCCCAAAATCCGGTGTCACTAAGTATATGAGCATCTAATATGAATACAAATTCTGATTGACAAAACACTGTCTGAAAGTATAGAATAGTACAGTAACTGAAAGAAAGAGAGTCAAGGTTAGCGGACTCGAGGCAGCTACCTTGATAGTCTCCAACTGATAGAATTTTGAGATCTAGCGGTCGTCGTGTCCGAAAGTACCTGAATCTGCATACGAGGTACAAAGTGTAGCATGAGTACAACCAACTCAATAAGTAACAAGATTAACCTCTGGGCTGAAAGTAATGACGAGCTCCGCAGGTATAGTCCAGTATAAATAATGGTACAAAAATATAGGCATTCTTTCAAGTTCAACAGTTAAACTCAATACAAGTAAAATAGATCAATACTATATGATATGCGAAATATGATATCTTAGTAGAAGGACCTCATATAAATACTGGTCACAAATCATCCGGTCACACAGTACTGTTTATGGCGAACACAGCCCAAGGGTGTTCCAACCCGTATATATACACACATCGACTGACAGTCAGTCACTCAATACCATATAAGGCCAATCCAGCCCTGGTACACTGGGTACACATAGCCTGCCCTGCATCCGTAGTACACCGTCATCTCCAATAGTGACTTCCTCACAATGGACAAATATTACTGAATGTGAAATGTATATTTTTGAAACAATTAATTCAACAGCAACACGACCCTACGGGTCCTAAAGTATCGGCACATAGCCTAAACATGATCTTTATTACGAGCCTCAGCTGAATTCCTCTAACACGCGCCACATGTTCATATGATAACATGATCTTTTAATTTTACAACTTCACAGGATTTATTCAAGACACAATTTATGTGGTGCACGTCTACATGATCATCACATATCGTGTGTGTCACCTCCAAACAATTTATATCATACCAAATTCGGTGATTCATACCCTAAGAACCAAGTTTAGAAGTGTTACTTACCTCAAATCGAGCAATTATTTATTCCAATAAGCCTTTTCCTCGCGATTCTTCCTCCAAACGCCTTAAATCTTAGTCAAAATAATTTGATACAATCAACACGAGGTGTAGGAATCAATTCCATATGCAAATGCTAAATTTCACAAATAAATCCGAAATTAACTCAAAAATTGTTTGTGGGGCCCACATCTCGGAATCTGAAAAGTTACAAAATGCACATACCCCTTCCCATACGAGTCCAATCATACAAAACTTATCAAATTCCGACATCAGATTGACCTTCAAATCTTCATTTTACATTTTTAGAAGATTTTATAAAAATCTGATTTTTCTTCCATAAATTCATGGATTCATGATGTAAATGAATATGGAATCATGAAATATAATCAATATAGGATAAGGAACACTTACCCCAATGTTTTCCCATGAAAATTGCCCGAAAATTGCCTTCACCAAGCCCCCCAACTTTGTTTTGTCAAAATGGTTGAAAACACCCGTTTTATGGGGGTTTTACGTCTGTGGCGCCCCCTGTGGCGCCCTTTCCAGTACTTCCAGCAGTCCCAGCACTAGGTATAGCGCCCTGCGCTACCCTGGGCGTTGACGGTAATAAAAAATTATTCCCGACACGAAAATAGGTATAACTCTCTCATGCGATGTCCGAATTCGAATTCGTTTTGCTATGGCTCCGTAATTTCAATACGGATCTAATGCCCCAATCAAAACTGAATTTGGAGCTCATTTGCTTATTGTGATACCACATATTCTTAAAGAAACGATGTCGGAACACTCTACATTCGATGCCGAAACCTAGCAAATCAAGTTCGATTGACCTCCATTTTGCACACAAGTCATAAATGACATAATGGAGGTATTTCAATTTTTGGAATCGGATTCCGGCCCCGATATCAAAAGTCAACCCCCTGGTCAAACTTCTCAAAATTTCAACTTTCGCCATTCCAAGCCTAATTCCTCTACCGGTCTCCAAATAATTTTTCGTACACGCTCCTAACTCCAAAATCACCATACAGAGCTATTGGAATCATAAAAATTCAAATCCGAGATCGTTTACATATAAGTCCACATCCGGTCAACTTTTCCAACTTAAGTTTTCAATTAAGAGACTAAGTATCTCATTTCACTCCGAAATTCTTCCGGACCCAAACCAACTAACCCGGTAAGTCATAAATCAATTGTAAGGCATAAATTGAGAAGTAAATGGGGGAAACAGGGTTGTAATACTCGTAACGACCGGTCGAGTCGTTACGTTCTCCCCCACTTAGACATACGTTCGTTCTCGAGCGTGCTAAGAGTTGTTTCCATGCCATCAACTCACTATTCCATCTTACCACGCACGTACTCGAGGGTGACCCTACGACACCCTATTCTGTGTAAATTGTATAGGCCTGACAATGCAACATAATTAAAAATTATTACTTCAACCTTAGCCCATAAACCTTGGAATTAATTTTCCAATATACAAAATTGCTTTTCAAGACCTGAATCTCACATCAACACGATGTATGAGTCTGAACAGGTTGTATCAAGCCATAACCATAACCGCATATATAATCATTTAACATACTACACAACTTGCATGCTTGTAACACCATTTTCGATAACATTATCTACTCCAAAGTAACCCGGTAATAGTATTAAACCCCATATCAAACAAAACCTCGTTCTAAAACTTTCGCACACTACCGATAATGAAAGAAACACACGAAATCTCATAACATCTTATCAGATCAACAAGTCATGGAGCTCTCTCGCCCCAACCAAAACCATAATCACTTTCTAAGCCGACTTTCAATATTATTCTCCCAATATATCGCATTGCAAGTTCAAAAAGAACTACTACAACTGAAATACTATGAGCTCATTATATATAGTAGAACCAAGACACACGAATTTAATAACAGTAACCAACTCTTCTATAGCTCGTATTAACATCACTCGCACGGACAACTCACGTGCTATAGCATCAATATCTGGACTCGCACGGACAACTCACATGTCAATAATATCAATAATTTGAATATCAACAGTCTATCAACCATGAAAGTACCGTAATACTAATGAACATCTTTAACTCAAAACATAATGCTCCTTTCAACTGCACACCCTTCTTAGGGATTACCGAGCAACTATAACATTCACCTTACTATATAATACTAACCATTCCGTTCAGAATTCGTGATCTTCCTTTTAAGAATGTACTGCCACCTCATACGTATAAATCTAAATCCCTCACAACACACCACATCTATCACGTGACAAGTACGAGAATCTCATATAACCCTTTCGAAAGTCACCCACTATGCTCAAATCTAAATTGTACCGCCTGAATGGGCCAAAAGACACAAGCCCCCCCCCCCCCAAACGGATTAACTCTGCCCTTACACCACCAATCAAATTCATACTTCGTGTGCACTACATCTTTCAAAATAAAATAAAATCGTAGATAGCAGACTCCCCCACTTGGCCCAAGGCCATATAATAAAACATCTAATATCTCACCATACCCAAATAAGATCTAAATTAACCATACTAAGCAATAAAAGATCAACTCTGGTCTCTAGTCCCCCAATAGTTACCACACACGACCGATACACACAGTTCACAATTATAGTATCGTATGCCGGCGTAGATACATGAACATGTGAAACTAAGGACTCACGGGGCATATCCGGATAATGAACAAAATATGATGAAACATACGAATATGTGGAACCAGGGTCAAATAATATAGAAGCCTCTTTGTGGCATACTGAAACAATACATGTGATCACTGCATCTGAAGCAACAACATTTGGCATGGCAGGAAAAAGCATAAAATCAGGCCTGACCGCCACCTAAGCGTCCTCCCCCTCTTAGGTGACCCCTAGCTGACTGAGCCTCATCCAGAGCTGGTTGGGAAGGTGGTGGAGCAGCTGGTGCAGAAGTCGAAACATGACTCATCTGCTGAACTAGACCTCGTGTAAGGCAGGGACAATATCTCTTTATGTGGCCCAAGTCTCCACACTCAAAGCAACCCCTCTCTGAAAAGGCTGGTAAGTTCTGATGCGGACCTCGAGAACCAGAATAACTACCAGAAGAACCTGGTACAGGTAATCCCTGAATGGAAGGAGCACAGGGCATACTCTGGGCTGGAAGTGCACTAAGAGATGACTGACCCTGATGAGAACCGTATGAACCATGGCTGGATGATGCACCCCGGTGAATTGGACGACCCTCCTGAGCGTGTCTGCAAGGACGACCCCTGTTATGGTAGGACTGTCCTCCAGAAGGTATCCCACCAGAACTGCCCAAACCTCGAGGACTTTTGGCCTTCCTCTCAACACACTCTTGACTATGGACCGCCTCTATCTGCCAAGCAATGTCAACCACCTCTTCAAAGGTGGCACAAGATACCCTCTCCCTAGTCATAAGTAACCGTAGGTGATATGTGAGGCCATCAATGAAACTTCTAATCCTTTCCCTATCAGTGGGAACCAACCAAACTATGTAACGAGCCAACTCAGAAAATCGCATCTCGTATTGCATCATAGACATGTCATCTTGACGTAACTGCTCAAACTTCCTGCATAGTTCCTCTCTATGAGACTGCGGCACAAACTTCTCCAAATTGAGAACTGAGAATTCCTACCATGTAAGTGGTACTGCACCAATCGTTATGCGCCTCTCATAAGCCTCCCACCAACTGAAGGCATCTCCAGAAAACTAAAAAGTGGTGAATGAGACCCCACTGGTCTCCAAAATACCCGTTGTACGAAGAATCCTCTGACACCTATCCAAGAAGCCCTGGTCATCCTCCGACTATGCCCCACTGAGAGATGGAGGTCGTAGTCTCTCGAACCTCTCTAGTCTCTTCTACTTAACCTCAGTCATAGTGGGAACTACCGGGGCCTGAGCAGCTACAGCCGTCTGGGCTGGTAGTGCCCCCGGTATTTGAAGTCCGTGCACTACCTGATCTGGAGTATGGGCAACAGGGGTATGAGTACCTCCCCCGGCCTGAGAAGTGGAAGGTGCGGCTTGAGCCAAAACCACCTGAGCAAGACCAGTGCAAACTGTCAATATCTGGGCCAAAGTCTCCTGAAGGCCTGGAATCACAATGGGCATAGCTGGTGCCTGAGCTGGTCCCACCGGCTCAACTATATTTGGAATCTGCTCCTAAGTTGGATCAACTGGTGGTGCTACAGGTGCTTCTCCAACTGCTGTACGAGCGACATCTCGACTTCCACCTCAGCCCCGGCCTCTCACGGCCCTAATTGATGGCTAACCATCCTATCCGATAGTATGTGTTCTCACCATCTGTGAGAGAATTGAATATTCAGAATTTAGTTTTCCGGAATCAACAAGTTTGCACGACAGAATTCCAAAAAGTGAAATTTTCCTAATGGTTCAACAACCTCTCGAAGATAAGTACAGACGTCTTTGTACCGATCCGCAAGACTCTACTAAACCTGTTCATGACTCGTGAGACCTATGTAACCTAGGCTCTGATGCCAACTTGTCACGACCCAAAATCTCATTTGTCGTGATGGCGCCTATTTCAATAGACAATCTCAATAAACCACCATATATTTTAAGTTTGAAAACATGATAATTAAATTTAGCGGAAGAAATCTCATAAATATAAATATAACACTCCCAAAACCTGGTGTCACTGAGTACATGAGCATCTAATATGAATACAAAGTCTGATTAACAAAATACTGTCTGAAAGTATAGAATAGTACAGTAACTGAAAGAAAGGGAGTCAAGGTCAGCAGACTCCAGACAACTACCTTGATAGTCTCCAACTAATAGAATTCTGAGATCTAGCGATCGCCGTGTCCGAAAGCACCTGGATCTGCACACGAGGTGCAGAGTGTAGTATAAGCACAACCAACTCAATAAGTAACAAGACTAACCTCTGGGCTCAAAGTAATGACGAGCTCCGCAGGTACAGTCCAGTATAAATAATGGTACAAAAATGTAGGCACACTTTCAAGTTCAACAGTTAAACTCAGTACAAGTGAAATAGATCAATATTGTATGATATGAGGAATATGACATCTTAGTATAAGGACCTCATGTAAATACTGGTCACAAATCATCCGGTCACTTGATATTGTTTATGGCGAACACAACCCAGGGGTGTTCCAACCCCTATATATATACACATCGACTGACAGTCAGTCACTCAATACCGTATAAGGCCAATCCAGCCGTGGGGTAATTTATACCTGAATATAAATGATATGGACAAGATCCATGTCCACGTAAACTCATTACAATATAATAACTTCGAGCAAGATCCATGCCCAGAGAAGATCCATCCCTCAATATAAATGCTTCGGGCAAGATCCATGCCCAGGGAAGATCCATCCCCCAATATAAATGCGTCGGACAATATCCATCCCCAGGGAAGATCCATCCTCAATATCAATCAACCGCGCTCACTGGGGGTGTGTGCAAACTCTGGAGGGGCTCCTTCAGCCCAAGCGTTATAAATCAACCGCGCTCACTGGGTGTGTGTGCATACTCTCGGAGGGGCTCCTTCAGCCCAAACGCTATATAAAGCCTATATGGCCTACTGCAGGCGGGCAGTCCCGATCCGTATAATAATAAAGCCTATAAGGCCTGCTGCAGGCGAGCAACCCCGATCCATAAAATAGTAAAGCCAATAAGGCCTGCTGCAGGCGGGCAGCCCCGATCCAGAACAATAATAATGTATAAAGCTATTTTGGCCTGCTGCAGGCGGGCAGCTCAATCCCATAAATATCCTTACAATGAAAAAATATTACTGAATGTGAAATGTATATTTTTGAAATAATTAATTCAACAGCAACACGACCCTATGGGTCCTAAAGTATCGGTACATAGCCCAAACATGATCTTTATTACGAGCCTCAGCTGAATTCCTCTAACACATGCCACATGTTTATATAATAACATGATCCTTTAATTTTACAACTTCACAGGATTTATTCAAGACACAATTTATGTGGTGCACGTCTACATGTTCATCACTTATCGTGTGTTTCACCTCCAAACAATTTATATCATACCAAATTCGGTGATTCATACCCTAAGAACCAAGTTTAGAAGTGTTACTTACCTCAATCCGAGCAATTCTTTATTCCAATAAGCCTTTTCCTCGCGATTCGGCCTCCAAACGCCTTAAATCTTAGTCAAAATAATTTGATACAATCAACACGAGGTGTAGGAATCAATTCCATATGCAAATGCTAAATTTCACAAATAAATCCGAAATTAACTCAAAAATTATTTGTGGGGCCCACATCTCGGAATCTGAAAAGTTACAAAATGCACATACCCCTTCCCATACGAGTCCAATCATACAAAACTTATCAAATTCCGACATCAGATTGACCTTCAAATCTTCATTTTACATTTTTAGAAGATTTTATAAAAATCTAATTTTTCTTCCATAAATTCACGGATTCATAATGTAAATGAATATGGAATCATGAAATATAATCAATATAGGATAAGGAACACTTACCCCAATATTTTCCCGTGAAAATCGCCCAAAAATCGCCTTCACCGAGCTCCCCAACTTTGTTTTGTCAAAAATGGCTAAAAACCCCCGTCTGTGGCGCCACAAGTGGCGTGGGGCACTGCCTGTGGCGCCCTTTCCAGTACTTCCAGCAGTCCCAGTGCCAGGGATAGCGCCGCGCGTTACCCTGGGCGCTGACGGCGACAAAAAATCGTTCCTGATACGGAAATGGGCATACCTCTCTCATACGATGTTCGAATTCGACTATTCTTTTTTCTATGGCTCCGTAATTTCAATACGAATCTAATGCCTCAATAAAAACTGAATTTGGAGCTCATTTGCTTAAAATGATACCACATATTCTTAAATAAACGGCGTTAGAACATTCTACATTCGATGCCGAAACCTAGCAAATCAAGTCCGATTGACCTCAAATTTTGCACACAAGTCATAAATGACATAATGGAGGTATTTCAATTCTCAGAATCGGATTCCCGCCTCGATATCAAAAAGTTAACCCCCTGGTCAAATTTTCTAAAAATTCAACTTTCGTCATTCCAAGCCTAATTCCTCTACCGACCTCTAAATAATTTTTCGGACACGCTCCTAAGTCCAAAATCACCATACGGAGCTATTTCAATCATAAAAATTTAATTCTGAGGTCGTTTACATATAAGTCCACATCCTGTCAACTTTTCCAACTTAAGTTTTCAATTAAGAGACTAAGTGTCTCATTTCACTCTGAAATCCTTCCGTACTCGAACCAACTAACCCGGTAACTCATAAATCAACTGTAAGGCATAAATTGAGCAGTAAATGGGGAAAATAAGGTTGTAATACTCGAAACGACCGGCCGGGTCGTTACAATAAGTTTTGTATATAACATACAGAATTTGTATATATATATATATATATATATATAAATAATATATTATTTTTTGACTATTATTTTCAGAGCGCCTATAGAATGTTATTTTCCCTTTTCCATTTAAGATATCCAAGGTCTTTCTTCAAGAGATCCAAATACTCATTCCTCACTTCCCTGGATTCTCTAATAGCCTTCTTTACTCTCAATAGCTAACTCCACACTCAAGGGCGAAGCTAGAGCTTCGGTAACAGGTTTGGCTGATTCCAATAGGTTTAGTGCAAACCCTATATTTGTCTTAAGAAATCTATTGAATAATTATAAATTCTTACTTTAGAACCGAGTAACATAGAAAGACTAGAATCCCGAACAAGTAACTTCAAATCCTAGCTCCGCCTCTGTCCACACTTACCCAACGGCATGAACTTGTTAAGTCCCATATTGGTTGAGGGGCTAAGTTGTGGTCTCCTAATATTGTCTTGGGCAATCATCGGTTCATGAGCTAGATTTTGGGATTGAGTTAGGCCTAAAGTAAATTTCTTTACAAGGTGTCAGAGTCAGATCCATCGATCCATGTTGTTATGTTTCTCAATGTTGGGCCCCTTGTCTTTTGTTCTCCATGTTCTAGTTGTCCAGTCCCGGGTGTGCGAGGGATGTTACGTCCCACATTGAGGGAATGAGTTGTGGTTTCCGTAAATGATTTTAATTTGGGAAATTTTGACCTCATGAGTCAGCTTTAGGGTTAAGTAAGGCTCTGTGTCCATTTCTTCATAGAAGCAAAGCCTTGACAAGGTCACATGTGATAATCTTGCCTCCAGTTCTTTTGTTTCACGTGCCCTAAGATCATTTGATAGAATTGGAGTATTAGACAGCTCAATACAATGAGTTCTTCTACTCCTACCACTTCTTTTCAATTTAAGTTTTCCTCAGACATCTAGCCACTTTTTTCACTCTCAAGCTGCCTCCGCGTCATCCTTTCTTAACATAAATCAATCACACCTCTCAGCTTGAATTAAAACCCTTTAAAAGAGGTTTTTTCCAAAATTTTAATAGAGTCTATTACTTCTGCCCATGTTCTAAAATTACCATTTGTCTTACCATATATAATCACATAAAACTAGAATTTTTTATCTTTATTTCCTGTAATAAAATATTCAAACAATGCATTCATGCACGCAATGCCATATTTTATATCTTTTGCATTTTTGTTGTAAGTAATACAAAGATTGTCTACCAACCATTTTTGTTACTTATCTAAAATAATATATTCTTCTTGTTTGAAAGAAATATTTGATTTTGGGAGACAATTAAGTTGTTGCTCTTTCCAAAGTGATTCTTTCAAGGGCTTCCGTTCTTTCAATAGACTACGAATATGCAGATCATGAATGAGGTCTAAAATGAACATTCTTTAGCAGAGTCTGCTAATATGTCTATGAAGACTTGGTCTATCTTACCTTTGTCTGTCTATGTCTTAGCCTTGCTAGTTCTGGAATCTGATCTTTGACATTTTGCTGGATATTTAAAAGAATAACATTGTTAAACGAATTAATCTGTTTAATTCATCAGCTAAAGTGTTGTCTCTTCCTTTAATATGTTCGTAAAGGTGGCAAATGGGCCGGTCCGGGACTGCAGGCCAAGTGGGCTAAGTGAGCCGGGACCGGTAGGACCGTTAGAGGTGGGCTTGGGCCGGTTTCGTGGGCCGATTCTGTCTTTGAACCGTTAGGATCGGGACCGTTTGGCGCGCCAAGGGACCGGGACCGGACCAGTCCCTTAGCGGGCCCAACGGTAATTTTGTTTTAAAAAACAGTAGTCGTTTGGCTATTTAAAAAAACAGCCGTTGGGCTTTTAAAAAATAGTCGTTGGCTATTTAGAAAATAGCATTTTAATCCCCCAACGTTATTTTAACCCCAAACTTTTTATAATTACACTGTTTCCCTATTTTCAACTATAAATACCCCATCATTCTTTCATTTTTCTTACAAAATCAATATCAATCTATCACAATCTCTCTCTAATTTTCTTCTATACTTGCTACTATTGTTTACTTTATTCTAAAAAATAAAATAAAAAATATTGAGGTTGTTACAATTTGTGAAAAAATTGCTACTATTTAATTTTTTTTTTTTTAAATAATTTTTAGCTGTTAGGCCCACTTAGCCTGCGGGCCTGGCCCATTTAGTCCGGGACCATGAATTCGTGGGCCCGATCCCGGGCCGATTCCTACAAAAAGACCGTTTAGCTCGAAACTGCTAAGCCCATTTATTTAAGAACCGGCCCGGGATAGGAATCGCGGTCCACGAGACCGGCCCACGTGCCACCCCTAGTTCAAAGATAACTTTGTTATATATATAGATATTGTGTCTAGAAAATTCAACCATCTCTTCTACTAGTATCTTTTTCATTTATTTTCTGATGAAATTTGACTATAGGTTAATAGTTTGTTCTAACTAATATTTCTAATTTATTCAAAATATACAATTTAAAACTATTTAACACATAAATGACAGTTAAGATTTCTGCATCTATACTTACTCATAGTACCTTTTTCTTTATACTTACAACTTTGATATGCGCAAATTCTTTCTTCAGTCTTAGTACTGTATTTATTAGTCTCACTTTTAGGACTTCTCCCAAAGAAGATACGATGTGGGTTAGAAGATAAGGGCAATATGTACAACGCAATAATGAGTTCCACGCATAGGCGGACTTACGTGTATGGTAGGGGGTCATCGGACTCCCTAAACCTATGAAACATTTCTATATATATATATGTATTATATGTATATATATACCTTGAGAAAAAATTTTATATTTGATTAGGCAAAGTACAAAAGCCCGATTGGGGCATTGGTAGAATCTGCTAGTTTACCTCCGCTGTAGTGTGGGATGTCTTGGGTTCAATTCTGTACTCCCTCACCTTTAGTAAATTTCCCTTTTTAACTGAAATATATAACTGTAACCTAGATTATTTATTTATGTCTTGCCTTTTTACCTTAGATTTTCTCTTTTTTAGCTGAAATATTAACTGTAGCCTAGATTATTTATTTATATCTTGCCATTTTACCTTCGGTTTCATTCCTCTCTCCTCCCCCCCCCCCCCCCCCCCCCCCCACAAAACCTTTTTTTTATTTAACATTTTTTTTCAACTCTTTTTTGTTTTAATTAAACTTCTTCCTTAAAAGCTCCAAATCACTTCTCTCTTTCCTTTTCCCAAATTACATACCCAACGCTCACCTCCTCACTAACTCATACATGCCAGTCATCACCGAAAGTTTGTCGGCATCTGGCAGAATCCAACAACTATCGGTAAAGTTCTCCGCTCCGCCTATATTAAAGATAATGGTGTCTCCGTCAGTTTTAAATTATGAGTCCGTCTCTGACTCCACGCGCTATGACCTCGGCCTCACCCAATTATAAAGGCGAATTTTCAATGAGAAAATGTGTAAAATGTATTCAATATGTCTTACTTTTACTCCCTTTACATATTGTTCTCTAAAACCATCATCTTTCATGCGATGAAGTCACGTTGACAAATAAAAGATTCAAATTTACCTCTAAACTATCGAGTTGGTATATATATATGCCATTAGTGATAATTTGAAGCATGCTCTATGAAAATGAAAAGGTCCAAATATATCACTAATTTTTTTTTAAAAAAAGGTCCAAATATACCTCTACGTACCATACCAAGAAACTCAGATTAATTTTTCACATTAAAAAACCGTTAGTACGAGGGCCTAATAGGTCCAATTCAAAACTCTCACAACATCACAGGTAGAAATTCACTTTGCTTGTAGTAGGAACCCTAGGTGGAAACTCTCTCAAAAATCTCTTCGAAGACAGAGCGTGAACTATATGAAATGGGACAGTTATACCCCTCCCTAACTCTCTATTTTAGTTTTATTTTTTTATTTCTTTTTTTTTTCTCCCTTTCATTTTATTTCTTTTTCTTCTTCCTCTCCTTTCAACATCCATTGAAAAACCTTACCTAAACCTTCCAAAAAATTCCAAACCTCCCTAATGAATTTAAGTTATGGGTACCATCATCTATTAATAGCATAGAACCCTCCAAGATTAATGAAGACGGCTTTGGCTGTAAAGAGAACATGTAAGACAAGTATGGCTTTACCATTAATAAAGTTTTAACTTTTGTGTAACCAAATAGTTTTTTAATATAAAAAAATAAAGTAAAATTTTCGTGTCACTCACGAGTTGATCTAGACTTGAATGTTTTGTCTTATAATTTACTATTTTAATTTAATTTTTACATTAAAAAAAGGTTGTCAAAGAGACTATCTACCAAGAAATCATGTTTTAACTCCCACTAGTATTATGTATGAAGTTTTCTTTAGTTTGAGTTACTTTTTTCCTATATATATAATCGTAACATATGGAATATATATATATATATATCGGTAGATGCATCCATTCACCGGAAGAAAAGCAAACCAAGAGGAAAAAGATTAATCAATCGAAAAATAAGTCGTCTAAAGCACACATGGTATGTAAGTACAATTCTACTAAAGGTTCACTTGAATATGAAAATTTCAAGTTGGTGTGCTATATTTGTACATTTGTGGGATGGTATAAGTGTATTTTTATTAGTATGTGTTAGGGCTGGGCATATATCGGGTAAAACCAATAACCCAAACCGTTAATTATTTATTGGGTTATCGGTATGGGATTAACGGTTCTATCACGACCCAAAATTTCCCACCGACGGGACCGTGATGACGCCTAACATTTCACTTGTCAGTCAAGCCAACGTTAGAGAATCATTAAACTAATTCCTTATTTCCATTCAGTAAATAACAATAATTAACTAAAATAAAATATAATAAGTGTAGAACATCATAAAACTGTATTATTTACTACTACCCGGATTTGGAGTCACAATTCACGAGCATTCTAGAATTTACTATAAGTAATAGTCTGAAATAAATACAACTGTCTAAATGAAAGGAAACATTAGGACATAAAAAGATAGACGGGGACTTCAAGGTCTGTGAACGCCGACAGATCTACCTNCACTTTTGGCTGCAAAGGCCTAAACATAACAAAATTAGCTTTTTACCTTTTCACCGGGAGTACTATTGTCAGGACCCAAAATTTTCCACCGACGGGACTGTGATGGCGCCTAACATTTCACTTGCTAGACAAGCCAACGTTAGAGATTCATCAAACCAATTCCTTATTCCCATTCAGTAATTAACAATAATTTAACTAAGATGAAATATAATAAGTGCAGAATATCATAAAACTGTATTAATTACTGTCACCCGGATATGGAGTCACAATTCACAAATATTCTAGAATTTACTACAAGTAATAGTCTGAATGAAAGAAAATAATAGGGCATAAAAGATAGTCGGGGACTTCAAGGTCTGTGAACGCCGACACATCTATCTTGAGTCTCCCGACAGCGGACCAATAACAAAATCTCGACCAACCTGAGCCGGTATCAAAATTTGCACAGAAAGTGCAGAGTGCAGCATCAGTACAACCGACCCCATGTACTGGTAAGTGTCGAGCCTAACCTCGACGAAGTAGTGACGAGGCTAAGGCAAGGCACCTACAATCAACATGTACAATTTAACAGTGTATACGCAAATAACAAGAATAAAGAACTAAACAAGAAATGTCAGGAGGAAAAACATACTGAGGGGAATACAAGATAAAGAACTACAGCAAAATGATCACCGAAGCAGTCCATATACCATGAATAGTGAATATAGTAAATAAAAATATACGGCATCACCCTTCGTGCTTTTACTCTTAATCTCACCATAAAATTAATAGAAATGGCACGGCATCACCCTTCGTACTTTTACTCACATATCATGGCACGGCATCACCCTCCGTGCATTAACACTCACAATATGGCACGACATCACCCTTCGTGCATTAACACTCACAATATGACACGACATTACCCTTCGTGCATTAATACTCACAATATGGTACGACATCACCCTTCGTGCATTAACACTCTCCCTTACCATAATACAATGCATAAATAATAATAGAGAGATAGAATAACAAGTACAAACCTTACTTCAACATTTGGTTCCATAATATCAATCTCAACTTGAAATAAAAACTCAATTGTCACCAAAAGGATTTCGTAAACATGATAAGAATGATAATTTGAAAAACACTAGTATAACACGTAGCAATTTGGCATAGGAATGAGACAATATCAGAAAAACAGAGAAACATGGAAAAATAGGTAAATTGGCGGCGCATAGGTACTCGTCACCTCACATATACATCGCTCACATGAATTTCACTTAGCCAATAATCTAAGGTTCCTAATTCCCTCAAGTCAGGGTTAGACACAATACTTACCTCGCTCTGAAGGCCACTTAATTCTCAATCACAGCTTTTCCTTTGGAATTCACCTCCAAACCACTCGTATCTATTCAAAAATAACTCAATAATATCAAATATTACTAAAGGGATCAAGTATATTGCATAAATTAAACTTTTCAATTTTTCCTCCAAAAAGTCAAAAAAATTGACTCGGGCCCGCTTGGTCAAAAACCGAGGTTCATACCAAAATCCTTTTACCCATTCACCCCCAAGCCCGAATATGTAATTAGTTTTGGAATCCGACTTCAAATTGAGGTCTAAATCCCCAAATTCTCGAAATTCCTATTTTCTACCCTAACCCCTAATTCTACCATAACAACTCTAGATTTGTGGTTGATAATTCAAGGAATGTAATGGGTAATTGAAAGGAAATGGTTTAGAATTACTTACCAACACTTTGGGGAAGAAAATGATTCTTGAAAATCGCCTCTACCCG
>AWOL01S0056945.1:8758-23524 GCA_000715115.1 Nicotiana otophora
CTTACCAGTACATGGGGTCGGTTGTACTGATACTATACTCTGCACTTCTTGTGCAGATTTCGGAATTGGTCCCAGCGGCGTACTGTAGATTTTCTTGGATACAGCTACCAGTAGAAACTTGAGGTATAACTGCACACCGTTCGCAGTTCTGAAGTCCCCTTCTATATTATCTTTGCTGTGTATTATATTTCAAACAACTTGAATTTTATTCAGACCTTTATCTGTATTATTCTAGAAGCTCGTGCACTTGTGACTCCAGTTCTGGGATGGTATTGAGATATCGCGATTATTATGGATTATTCACTTCGCTTCACACTTTACTTCCGTATTTTTTTCCTTGTTATTAATTAATTTAAATTTTTGTTAAAATGAATAATTATATTCTAACGTTGGCTTGCCTAGCAAGTTAAATATTAGGCGCTATCACTGTGCCGAAGGTGGAAATTTCGGATCGTGACACAACCAGGCCACAAGTATCACGGTGCACGCTCGCACGCCCGTCACTTGGCATGTGCATCACCTTAATACCAATCGTAAAGTACATAGTTCGGGGTTTCGAACCCTCAGAACCAAGTTTGAAAGCGTTACTTACCTCAACTACTTAAAATCCTACCCTGAAATGCCTTTGCCCCTCGAATCAGTCTCCAAATGCCCCAAATCTAGCCATAAGCAGTATAAGATAATTAATATAGGCTAAAGGGATCAATTCCAGAAGAAAACTACTAAATTATAGCCCAAAATCTGAAATCGGCTCAACTCCGGGCCCACGCCTCGAAATCCAACAAAAGTCATAAAACCCGAAAGCCCATTCACTCACGAGTCTAACCATACCAAATTTATCAAAATCCGACACTATTTGGTCATCCAAATCCCCAAAATCCACTCTCTAATTCTCAAGCCCTAAACCCCCAAATTTCACTTCAAAATCTCACTAATTAGGTGGGGAAATCAGTGGGCAAATAGGTTTTATGATCCAAAACGAGTACAAGAAGCTTACCTCAATAATCAGCTTGAAAAGCTTCTCTAAAATCGCCTAAGTCCTAGTCCAAAATGTTGAAATAAGACTAAAATCGGCGAACCCTTGCTTTTAAACCTTATGCCCAGACTTTTCGCATTTGCGGACCTATTGTCGCACCTGCGACGCCGCACCTGCAGAATTTCCCTCGCATGTGCAGAAATGACTTAAGGGGCTGGGTCCGCATCTGCAAGCAAAGGGGACACACCTGCACGCCCGCTCCTACGACCAAGAGACCGTACCTGTGACCCATGACGCTCCTGCTCACAGACCAACCGCAGAAGCGAGGACGCTTCTGCGCAATTTCCTCTGCACCTGCGAACCCATCTTGGGCTGTCAAATTCCACATCTGCACTCCTTCATCCACACGTGCGAGTACGCACCTGCGGTCTCCCCACCGCAGGTGCGAAACCACCAGATATCAGAAAGCTTCATCCATTTGCCTAAGTCCAAATTCAAACCGTTAAGCATCCGAAACACACCTTTTGCCCCCGGGACCTCAAACAAATATATCAACAAGTCTTAAAATACCATAATAACTTAGTCGAGCCCTCAAAACACGTCAAACAACAACAAAAACACGAATCACCCTCCAATCCAAACTTAATAAATTTCGTAATTTCAAATTCCACAAATGATGCCGAAACCTATCAAACCACGTCCGATTGACCTCAAATTATTTACACAAGTCATATTCAATATTACGGACCTACTCCAACTTCCGGAATCGAAATTCGACCCCGATATCAATATGTCAATCCCCCAGTCAAACTTTCCAAAATTTGACTTTCGCCATTTCAAGCCTAAATTAGCTACAGACCTCTAACTCACAGTCCGGACACGCTCCTTAGTTCAAAATCACCCAACGGAGCTAACGGAACTGACGGAACTCCATTTCGGAGTCGTCTTCACATAGTTCCAACTACGGTCAAAATCCTAAGACGTAAGCTTCCGTATTAGGGACTATGTGTCCCAAAACACTCTGAAACCAAAAACAAGACCTCCCGACAAGTCACATAAGCAGAAATAGACACGGGAAAAGCCGAAAATAGGGGATCGGGGCTATTACTATCAAAACGACCGGCCGGGTCATTACATCCTCTCCCTCTTTAAACAATCGTTCATCCTTGAACGAGCATAGAGACATACTTGAAGTGGTGAACTGAGGATAATGGCTGCGCATATCATGCTCGGTCTCCCAAGTCGCCTCCTCGACCGACTGGCCCCTCCACTGAACCTTCACAGAAGCAATATTCTTTGACCTCAGCTTTCGAACTTGCCTATCCAAGATCGCCACCGGTTCCTCAACATACGAAATAAATACTTGTCCAACTTGACTGAGCTGAAATCTAACACGTGAGATGGATCGCCGTGATACCTCCAGAACATAGAAACATGGAATACTGGGTGAACTCCCACTAGACTGGGAGGTAAAGCAATCTCATAAGCAACTCCCCAACTCGCCGCAACACCTCAAAGGGACCAATGAACCTTGGACTCAGCTTTTCCTTCTTCCCGAACCTCATAACGCCCTTCATACGAGAAACCCGGAGCAAGACCCGCTCTCCAACCATGAATGCAACATCACGAACCTTCCGATTCGCATAACTCTTCTGTCTGGACTAGGCTGTGCGTTGTCTATCCTGAATCACCTTAATCTTCTCTAGAGCATCTTGAACCAAGTCTGTACCCAATAATCTAACCTTGGCCGACTCGAACCAACCCACCGGAGACCTATACGGCCTACCATACAGAGCCTCATACGGTGCCATCTGGATGCTCGACTGATAACTGTTGTTGTAGGGAAACTTCGCTAGTGGCAATAACTAATCCCACGAACCCCCAAACTCCATCACACACGCACGGAGCATATCCTCTAATATCTGAATAGTGCGTTCGGACTATCCGTCCATTTGAGGGTGAAATGTTGAACCCAACTCCACTCGAGTCCCCAACTCAAGATGCACGACCCTACAAAACTGTGATGTAAATTACGTACCCCAGTCAGAGATGATAGATACCGGTACGACATGAAGCTTGACGATCTCGCGGATATACACTCAAGCCAGCTGCTGGGAAGAATAGGTAGTCATCACAGGAATAAAATGATCTGACTTAGTCAGCCCATCCACAATCACCCAAACTGCATCAAACTTCCGCTGAGTCCGTGGAACCCCAACAATAAAATCTATAGTGATCCACTCCCATTTCCACTCCGAAATCTCTAACTTCTGAAGCAACCCACCTGGTCGCTGATGCTCATACTTCACCTGCTAGCAATTTAAGCATCGAGCTACATACTCCACTATGTCCTTCTTCATTCTCCTCCACCAGTAATGCTGTCTCAAGTCTTGATACATCTTCGTGACACCCGAATGAATAGAATACCGCGAACGGTGAGCCTCCTGGAGAATCAACTCATGCAAACTATCTACATTGGGCACACATAGCCAGCCCTGCATCCTCAATCCACCGTTATCCCCCAATAGTGACCTTCTTAGAATCACCGTGCTGGACCGTGTACTTAAGGACAAGCAGATAGGGGTCATCATACTAATGCTCCCTGATACAATCATAAAGAGAAGACCGAGAGACCACACAAGCCAATATTCAACTCGGCTCAGAAATATCCAATCTAACAAACTGGCTAGCTAAGGCCTGAATATCCAATGCCAACAACCTCTCTGCTGCTGGAAGATATGCTAAGCTCCCCAAACTCTCCACCCGGCGACTCAAGGAATCGGCCACCATATTGGCCTTCCCGGGATGGTATTAAATGGTGATATCATAGTCCTTAAGAAGTTCCAACCACCTCCGTTGACGCAAGTTAAGATCCTTCTGTTTGAACAGATGCGGCAAACTCCGATGATCAGTGTAAATATCACAATAGACCCCGTATAAATAGTGCTACCAAATCTTCAAGGCTTGAACAATAGCTGCTAATTCAAGATTATGGACAAGATAGTTCTTCTCATGGGGCTTCAACTGGCGCAAAGCATAAGCATTCAATCTACCCTCCTGCATCAGAACACACCCAATACCGATTCGCGGGGCATCACAATATACTGTGTAAGAACCAGAAGCTGATGGTAGAACTAGAACTAGAGCCGTGGTTAAAGCAGTCTTGAGCTTCTGAAAGCTCTCCTCGCACTCCTCCGACCACCAAAAAGGATCACCCTTTTGGGTCAATTTAGTCAAGGGCGATGCAATAAATGAGAAACCCTCCACAAAACGACGATAATAACCAGCCAAATGGAGAAAACTCCGAATCTCCGTGGCTGAGGACGGTCCGGGCCAACTCTGAACTGCCTCTATCTTCTTCGGATCTACCTGAATACCCTCACTGGACACCACGTGTCTCAAAAATGCCACTGAACTCAGCCAAAACTCACACTTGGAGAACTATGCATAAAGTTTCTCCTCCCCCAACCGCTGTAACACAATCCTCAGATGCTGGGCATGCTCCTCCTGTCTACGAAAGTACACTAGGATGTCATCAATGAATACAATAACAAACGAGTCAAGATAAGGCTGAAACACACTGTTCATCAGATGCATGAATGTTATTGGGGCGTTGGTCAGCCCAAAAGACATCACAAGGAACTCATAATGGCCATATCGGGTCTGAAAGATGTCTTAAGAATATCTGAGTCCCGAATCTTCAGCTGGTGATACCCTGACCTCAAATCAATCTTGGATAACACCCTCGCTCCCTGAAGCTGGTCAAATAGATCACCAATATGTGGCAAAGGATACTTGTTCTTGACTGTGACCTTGTTCAACTGCCTGTAATCAATGCACATACTCATAGTACTATCCTTCTTCTTTACAAATAGAACCGGTGCACCCCAAGGTGACACGCTAGGCCGAATAAACCCCTTATCAAGGCGTTCCTGAAGCTGTTCCTTCAACTCCACCGGTGCCATAGGATACGGTGGAATAGAAATGGGCTGAGTGCCCGGTACCAAATCAATATCGAAGTCAATGTCCCTGTCAGGCGGCATGCCCGATAGGTCTAAAGGAAACACATCCGGGAAATCACATACCACAGGAACAGAATCAATAGCAGGGACTTCTGCACTAACATCCGTCACAAAAGCCAAATAGGATAGATAACCCTTCTCAACCATCCGCTGAGCTTTCAAGTATGGAATCACTCTACTGGGAACATAGTCTATAGAATCGCTCCACTCAACTCTCGGCAACCCCGGCATCGCTAACGTCACGGTCTTAGCGTAACAATCTAAAAATGCATGACATGGAGACAACCAATCCATACACAATATCACATCAAAATCGACCATACTAAGCAGCAAAAGATCTACTATGGTCCCCAGACCCCCAATAGTCACCACACATGACCGATATACACGGCCCACAATAATAGTATCGCCCACCAGAGTAGATACATGAACAGATGAAACTAGAGACTCATGGGGCATATCAAGAAAATGAGCAAAATACGAAGACACATATAAATAAGTGGAACCAGGGTCAAATAATACAGAGGCATATCTGTGGTAAACTGAGACAATACCTGTAATCACAGCATCTGAAGCAATGGCATCTGGTATGGCAGGAAAAGCATAAAAACGGGCTTGGTCACCCCTCGATCAGCCTCCCCCTCTCGGGCGACCCCTAGCTGACTAGGTTCCGCCCCTAGCTGGCTGGGCGGGTGGTAAAGCAAATGGTTCTGAAGTCGAAGGCTGACTCCTATGCTGAGATGAACCTCCTGAAAGGCGGGGACAATACCTATTGATATAACCCAAATCTACACACTCAAAGAAACCTCTCTAAGGGTAAGGCGGTGGGGACTGAAGGGAACCCCGAGCACCTGAATAACTGCTAGAAGGTCTTGACACAGATGAACCCTGAGCTGATGGTGCATGAGACAAACTTTGAGCTGGTAGTGCACTGAATGACGACTGGCCCTGCTGATAACTATGTGACCCATGGCCAGATGATGCACCATAGTGAACTGGGCGAGTCGTCTGAGCATGTCTGAATGGACGACCCCTACCGTGCTGGAACCAACCCCCAGAAGGAACACCGCCAAATCCACCCTAGCCATGAGGCCTCTTGGCCTCCTTCTCAACCCGCTCCTGGCTGCGAACCATCTCAATCTGACGAGTAATGTTGACAACCTTGTCGAAAGTAGCACCAGACACTCTCTCTAGTCATAAGCAATCGCAGCTAAAAAGGGAGGCCATCTATGAACCTCCTGATCCTCTCCCTGTCTGTGGGAACCAGCCAGATAGCATGACGGGCCAACTCTGAAAATCTCATCTCATACTGTGTCACAGACATCTCACCCTGACGAAGCTACTCGAATTGCCTGCGCATCTCCTCTCTGTAGGACTGAGGTACGAACTTCTCCAGAAAGAGAACAGAGAACTGCTGTCAGGTAAGGGATGCTGCGCCGACCGGCCTATGCCTCTCGTAAGCCTCCCACCAACTGAAGGCAGCCCTAAAGAACTGAAAAGTAGTGAACGAGACCCCACTGGTCTCTAGAATACCGGTTGTACGGAGTATCCTCTGACACCTATCCAAGAAGCCCTGCGCATCCTCTCCCTCTGCACCACTGAAAGATGGAGGCTGGAGCCTCCCAAACCTCTCCAATATATGTTGCTCATCCTCGGGCATAGTAGGAACCACATAGTCCTGAGCAGCTGCAACCGGCTGGGTCGGTGGTGCCCCCGGTGTATGGAGTCCATGTACCACCTGCTCTGGTGTGCGGGTGACGGGAGTCTGAGCACCTCCCCAGGCCTGAAAAGTGGCTGCTACGGCCGGAACAGAGACTGCCTAAGCAAGATTGGTACACGCGGTCAGGATCTGAGCTAAGGCTTCTTGAAGGCCTGGAATCACAATAGGCACATATGGTGCCTGAGCTGGCCCCACAGGATCGTCCACAACTGGAGCCTGCTCTTGAACTGAGGCAAGTGGTTGATCTGCAGGTGCTGTCCTAGCTACGGTGCAAGCTGCACCTATGCCCCTACCACGACCTCGGCCTTTCGCAGCCCTGACTGGTAGTACTGATAGTTGTCCATCCTGCCCCGTATTATGCGTCCTCACCATCTGTGAGAGAATTAGAACAACAAAAATTTAGTTACCAGAATCAAAAGATTCGCATGACAGGAATTCAAGAATATGAAGTTTCCTAATGGTTCGGTAGTCTCTCGAAGATAAGTACAGATGTCTCTGTACCAATCCGCAAAACTTTATTAAACCTGCTCATGACTCGTGAGATCTATGTATCCTAGGCTCTGATACCAACTTGTCACAACCCAAAAACGACCATCGTGATGGCGCCTATCGTGGAACTAGGCAAGCCACAACTCAACAATTTTAACACAGTAAAACACTCTTTTAGAAATAACAGTGTAACAATTTATATTAAAGAAAAGCTATTTTAAAATAGAATTTAACCAAAATACGGTACAATCCATCCCAAAATCGGGGCGTCACTGAGTACATGAGCGTCTAAAACCAGAATACAATCCACAACAGTATCTAGAGAATAAAACTAAAAGTGCAGATAGAATAAGGAAGGGAAATCAAGGCCCGCGAACGCCATGCAGCTACCTCGATAGTTCCCGAATTATGATGCCTCAATCAGCAGCAGCCGCCGTCGTGACCAAGAATGCCTGGATAAGCACACAATGTGTTGGGAGTAACGTGAATACATCCAACTCAGTAAGTAACAAGTTCAAACTTTGGACTAAAAGGTAGTGACGAACTCAACTAGTACAGATAAAATGAAAATAACTGTGCAGAAACGTAGGCATGCTCTCAAGTCACATAGGCAACTCGAATAGTAAAGTAAAGCAGATCTGAATAGTGTAATGAATATTACTTTGTAATCTCTACATGACAATGCTTATACTATAAGTGATGCACCATGCTGACAGCCTCAAGTGCTCACTCTCTCAATATCTCAACCGCTCGGTACTGTATATGGCCAACACGGCCCATGGAAGATCCATCCCAGAACATACACAACACTGACCATAGGTCACTCAGTACCGAGGAAAGGCCAATCCAGCCCTGTGGAGAAGATCCATCTCCAGGTATCAAGTCCTTCGGACAAGATCCATGTCCAGGGAAGATCCATCCCTCAATAAAATATCCATGGAGGGGCTCCTACAACCCAAGCGCTATTATAAAATAAGTATAACCGCTGCGGCTTTTAAACCACGAACCCTTGCACATAGGATTGAGTAGAGCAAGTTCTTGACCCTGGGCATCGGCGAACGGATTCATGGTTAGGATAAACATATACCTAATTGCCTTGCTTGGTTGATTTACAGGAATTATAAATGTATTCTTGTTAGTTCTAATTCCATAGACATATTAAGTTAGCTTGAATAGGCGAGTAAGAACTCGACAGATTCTTATGAGTAATATTAACCCTGTTAACCAATAAACTAGATAAATTAGTTAGTCAATTCAATTGAAGAATACAATAGGAATGTTATATAGCCCACAACTCTAGATCGTTTTCATCACATTGATAATATAAAACTCTACTCTTTCTCTGTTTAAAGTTCATTAGTTATTTTCTTCTTATTTTAATTAGTTTAGAATAAAATGCTTCTAGGTTCAATTCTTGTTTACATAATTAGGATAGTCTAATTTAGTTAATAGTTAGTCACAAGTCCTCATGGGTTCGACATCCAACTTTTAGTCACTTTATTACTTGACGACCGCGTATACTTGCGTGTGCGTTTGGCCGCAATAAGTTTTTGGCGTCGTTGCCGGGGACTTAGAATTAGCTTATTTTCTAGATTAGACTTTTACTTTTATATTTACAAGTTTTTTGTTTTTTTTGTAAATATTTTTATTTTTATAGAAATTTGATCTTTCTCTTAGTGTGTTTCTCTCAACATGACATCTGGGGATGAAATATCTGGAGGTAAGGTTATTGATGAAGACGCTTCGTTGATGGAAGACTTTTATGGACCGTCTTTTTGGGCTTGTCGTGACCTAAACTCTGGGAGATCTGAGTTTAGACTTTTACTTTTATATTTACAAGTTTTTTGTTTTTTTTGTAAATATTTTTATTTTTATAGAAATTTGATCTTTCTCTTAGTGTGTTTCTCTCAACATGACATCTGGGGATGAAATATCTGGAGGTAAGGTTATTGATGAAGACGCTTCGTTGATGGAAGACTTTTATGGACCGTCTTTTTGGGCTTGTCGTGACCTAAACTCTGGGAGATCTGAGTTTGAATATGGGAGTAAGGGTTGGTATTGAGATGAATATTCTCGATTAATGGAATATATGAAACGATGTTGTCTTCTAATAACATTGATGAATGATTGGTCTAAGGAGAGAGTTGAACTTGCACATCAAATTAACAATTTTTGGCTTGGATGTGCATAACTTGGATACAGATTTGAGTGCAAAGGTTGATGCGTGTAACTCCCAACAATTTAATGATGAGTTGTGTGAAGCTGAAAAACATCTTCTAGACCAAATTGAGGAGCTAAAACAAGAATACCAATCATTAGACTATGTTTTTATTGATGAGGACAATATTGAGAAGAGTGCTCTAGAGTCATGTGAGAGAGTAGATAACATTACTTTGGGATACTTGAGTGGGTGTATACATGGGGATGTAAATAGTAGTACAATTCTTCAGTTAGGGCGTTGTAACGACCCGGCCGGTCGTTTTGAATATTATAACCCTGTTTCCCCATTTATTGCTCAATTTATGCCTTGCAATTGATTTATGACTTATCGGGTTAGTTAGTTCGGGTCCAAAAGGAATTCGGAATGAAATGAGACACTCAGTCTCATAATTGAAACAATTTAAGTTAGAAAGTGGACCAGATGTGGACCTATATGTAAACGACCTCGAATTTGAATTTTGATGCTTCCAATAGCTCCGTATGGTAACTTTGGACTTAGGAGTGTGTCCGGAATATTATTTGGAAGTCCGTAGAGAAATTAGGCTTAAAATGCCGAAAGTTTAATTTTTGGGAAGTTTGACCGGGGGGTTGTCGTATTGATATCGGGGTCAAAATCTGATTCTGAAAATTTTAATAGGTTTGTTATATCATTTATGACTGGTGTGCACAATTTGAGATCAATCGGACGTGATTTGATAGGTTTCAGCGTTGTTTGTAGAAATTAAAAGTTTCAAAGTTCAATAGGCTTAAATTGGGGCATAATTCATGGTTTTAGCGTTGTTTGAGGTGATTTGAGGATTCGACTAAGTTCGTATGATATTTTAGGACTTGTTGGTATATTTGGTTGAGGTCCCGAGGACCTGGGTGAGTTTCGGATGGTTAACGGATCAAAAATTGAACCACAACAGCTGCTGCAATTTCCTTCTGTTGGAAATTTCTTCTCCCAGAATCGAGCCCAAATAAATCGACCCCAGAAAATCGAGCCCAGAATCAAGGAAGATCGAGCCCAGGGTTGAGGGCCATGATCAAAGGTAGGGTCGAGGATCAGGATCGAAGCCACGATCGAGCCCAGGGTCAAGGGCCACGATCGAAGGCAGGGTCGAAGACATGATCGAGGGCTAGGGTCCTCGATCGAGGGCCAGGATCGAGGGTCAGAATCGAGGCCCAGGATCAAGACCCAGGATCGAGGACCTCGATCGAAGGCCAAAATTGACGGCCAAGATCGAGGCAAAACCGAGGCAGTCTAGGCAGAATTATAAAGCAGAGACTTTGTCCCATTCGCCAATTTTGATAAATTGGAGCTTGAGGAGAGGCTAGTTTTGATAGATTTTCAAGGCAAACTAGAGGTAAGTCCTTAGTGATCATTTCTACTCCACAATATTGAATTATCATTGAATAATCCGACTAGATTACATGATTTTGAGGTGTAAATCGGAGATTGGAACTTAGAAATTTGGAAATACGATTTGTAGATTTGACGGTTGAATTGAGGTCCGATTTTGGTACAATTGGTATGGGTAGACTCGTGGTTGAATGGGCTTTTGGATTTTGTAACTTTTGTCGAGTTCCGAGATGTGGGCCCCACAGGCGAGTTTTGATCTAAATTTTAGAGTTTTATGAAAAATTAGTATTTTCTTATGGAATTAATTTAAATAAATTTTATTGACTGAAAAAAGTTATTCGTGACTAGATTCGAGGCATTCGGAGGCCGATTTGCGAGGCAAAGGCATAGCAGAGTAAAGAATTTCACGTTTTGAGGTAAGTAACAGTTTTAAATCTGGTCCTGAGGGTATGAAACCCCAGATTTTTGTGTCATGTGATTATTTTGGAGGTGACGCACATGCTAGGTGACAGGCGTGTGGGCGTGCACCGAAGGGATTTGACTATAAAGCATGTTAAAAATCATGCTTAGGCTATGTGATAGTACTGTTGGGACCCACAGAGGTCGCGTACTTGTTGAATTATTTGCTATTTGTTGTCTTGTACTCAGTCATGATTTTACTTGTGCATCATACCTCAGTCTTTCTTGATATTTATTGATTTACTATGTTATCTTTGTTTGGGCTGATCTTTGTGATTTTCGAGAGCCCGAGAGACTAGAGAGGTTGAGGACTGAGTAAGCCGAGGGCCTGTCGGTAAGGTAAGGATATATGGCACTTGAGTTGTCCATGCAGCACGTGAGTTATCCGTGCGAATTATGGCGCTTGGGCTGTAGGAGACCCTCCGGAGTCTGTACATACCCCTAGTGAGCGCGGGTACCCATTGAGTGTGAGTGCTGAGGGATGAGAGCCGAGTGGTTGAGTTGTGGTGATGAGTTGAGTGATTGTTGCCTGAGAGGTTGTACTTTCTTTACATTTGTTGTTGTACTTGGTTGCTATCTGTCATTACTATGAAATCTCTGAAAGATTCCATATCTGGATTACATAAAAATTGAATTGTATAAAATCGATTTGACTTAAACTGCCGGATTTGAAAGCATGTCTATTCTTTACTAGAATTTCTGAAAGTGAACTATAACTGTGTAGCTCGTCATTATCTTCAGTTCCTTAATTATTATTGTTACTTGCTGAGTTGGTTGTACTCATACTACACCCTGCACTTTGTGTGCAGATCCAGGTGTTCCCGAATATAGCGAGTGTTGATCATTTTGCGCAGTTGATTTTCAGGAGATTCAGAGGTAGCTGCCGTATTTCGCAGACCTTGTCTCTCTTTCTCTATCTCCTTGTTTACTGTATTTTGGTCTTAGGCTATTATAGACCTTATTTTCCAGACTTGTATTCATATTAGATGCTCATATACTCAGTGACACCAAGTTTTGGGGAGTGTTAATGTAAGTATTTGTGAGATTTTGTATTGTATTAAATTATTGTATTTTCAAACTTAAGAGAAATTATGGTTTATCGAGATTATCGATTTATCTAGTATCGAGATAGGCGTCATCACGACAGGTTGGGATTTTGGGTCGTGACAAGTTGGTATCAGAGCCTAGGTTACATAGGTCTCACGAGTCATTAATAGGTTTAGTAGAGTCTTGCGGATCGGTACGGAGACGTCTGTACTTATTTTCGAGAGGCTGTAGAACCCTTAGGAAAATTTCACTTTCTTGTAGTCTGTCGTGCGAATTTTTTGATTCTGGAAACTAAATTTCTGCTATTCTATTCTCTTACAGATGGTGAGGACACGTACTACCGAATCGGACGGTCAGCCACCAGTGCCACCAATTAGGGCCGCGAGAGGCCGGGGTCATGGTAGAGGTCGGGGTCATGGTAGAGGCCGGGGTCGAGGTCAGGGTGTAGCTCGTACCATAGTTGAGCCAGCACCTGTAGTGCCACCAGTTGCTCCAGCTCAGGAGAATATTCCGGGTATAGCTGAGCCGACAAGATCAGCTCAAGCACCAGCTGTGCCCATTGAGATTCCAGGCCTTCAGTAGACTTTAGCCTAGATATTGGTAGCCAACACTGGTCTTGCTCAGGTGGTTTTGGCTCAGGCCGCACCTGCCACACTTCTCAGGCCGGGGGAGGTACTCATACCCCTGTTGCACGTACTCCAGACCAGGTAGTACAGAGACTTCAGATACCGGGGGCACTACCAGCCCAGTCGGTTGGAGCTGCTCCGGCCTCGATAGTTCCTGTTATGAAAGATGATGAGCAGAGGAGACTTAAGAGATTTGAGAGGCTTCTACCTCCACCTTTTAGCGGTGCTTAGTCAGAGGATGCCCAGGGTTTTCTGGATAAGTGTCAGCGGATGATTCGGACAATGGGTATTCTGGACATCAGTGGGGTCTCATTCACTACTTTTTAGTTTTCTGGGGCTGCCTTCAGATGAGGAGTCTTACGAGAGGTATAGGCCGATCGGTGCAGCACCCCTTACCTGGCAGCAGTTCTTCGGTCAATTCCTGGAGAAATTCGTGCCTTAGTCCCGCAGAGAGGAGCTGCGCAGGCAATTCGAGAAGCTTCGTTAGGGTGATATGTCCGTGACACAGTATGAGATGAGATTTTTAGAATCGTCCCGTCAAGCTATCTGGTGGATTCCCACAGACAGGGAAAGGATCAGGAGATTCATAGATTGCCTTACTTTTCAGCTGCAATTACTCATGACTAGAGAGAGAGCGTCTGGTGCTTCTTTCGACGAGGTTGTTGATATTGTTCGTCAAAATGAGATGGTTTGCAACCAGGAGCGGGTTGAGAGGGAGGCTAAGAGGCCTCGTGGTTTCGGTGATTTTAGCGGTGTTCCTTCAGGGGGTCAGTTTTACCGTGGTAGGGGTCGTTCTTACAGACACGCTTAGGCGGGATGTCCAGCTCATCGTGGTGCATCAGCTAGCCATGGTTCTTACAGTACTCACTCAGGCCAGTCTTCATTCAGTGCACTACAAGCGCAGAGTTCTTATCATGCCTCGTCTGCTCAGGCTTCTACAGGTAATTCTTCGGGTTATCAGGAGCAGCAGTTCCGTCAAAGGAGGGGTTGTTTTGAGTGCGGAGAATTAGGTCATTTCAAGAGAGATTGTCCTAGGTTGTTGAGTGGGGATCCACAGTAGAGTTCTCGACCAACAGCACCAGCACCAGCAGTTACACCACCCGCCCAGCTAGCTCGGGGTGGGGGTCAGGCATCTAGGGGTCGCCCAAGAGGGGAAGGCCAATCAGGTGGCGGGCAAGCTCGATTCTATGCTTTTCCTACCAGGCCAGATGTTGTTGCCTCAGACGTAGTAATCACAGGTATTATTTCAGTGTGCCACAGGGAGGCTTCTATATTATTTGACCCTGGTTCCACTTATTCATATGTATCATCGTATTTTGATCATTATCTGGATATGCCCTGTGAGTCCTTAGTTTTACCTGTTTGTGTATCTACACCGGTGGGCGATATTATTAATATGGATCGTATGTATCGGTCGTGTGTGGTAACTATTGGGGAACTGGAGACTAGAGTTGATCTATTATTACTCGGNATACTCAGTGACACCAAGTTTTGGGGAGTGTTAATGTAAGTATTTGTGAGATTTTGTATTGTATTAAATTATTGTATTTTCAAACTTAAGAGAAATTATGGTTTATCGAGATTATCGATTTATCTAGTATCGAGATAGGCGTCATCACGACAGGTTGGGATTTTGGGTCGTGACAAGTTGGTATCAGAGCCTAGGTTACATAGGTCTCACGAGTCATTAATAGGTTTAGTAGAGTCTTGCGGATCGGTACGGAGACGTCTGTACTTATTTTCGAGAGGCTGTAGAACCCTTAGGAAAATTTCACTTTCTTGTAGTCTGTCGTGCGAATTTTTTGATTCTGGAAACTAAATTTCTGCTATTCTATTCTCTTACAGATGGTGAGGACACGTACTAC
>AWOL01S0056950.1:7347-24660 GCA_000715115.1 Nicotiana otophora
GAAAACTCCTTATTTTCTTCTAGAATCACCCTTGACATAGGAGAAATGTCTGTAATCCAAATATCTGCAAACTTTATCATATCAACATATCTCCTAACTACTTTATATCTAATGTCCTCTAACATGCTAATAATAGACTGGTGCCTAGGTGCCAATATCCAAGAATTAAAGGTCTCACACATATTATTTTCTACAATATCACATTTGAAGTGTTCAAGAAAAAAAGCTATGCATAAATACTCTTTGTTATACTTCAATAGGCTTTCACATATACTTTTTCAAGTTTTCCCAACCAGTTCTTCTTTCAACCTCACCTCAAAACTAGCCTTAGAATACCTCCAAAATTGCTTTCTCATCTCCTCACCTCTCCAAGTTTTTGACTAGTTAGACTATATGTGCCTAGCACACATTCGATGCTCAAAATTTGGTAGTAATTCAGGAATGCTTGGTACCAATCCCTACAAAACATAAATGAATCAAGCAGAACCCTACAAAATAGAGATGAATAAAACAAAATAATAACACATGAAGTGGAAATTTAAGCCAGAAAGTTTTGGTAAAATACCTTTTGCGTATCAAATATAACAGTTAATCCAGGTTCATCTCCTAACTCCAAATCAGATATTACGTTGTATATAAACCAACTCCAAGATGCTTTTGACTCATTGTCTATCACATCCCATGCAATGGGATATTAAGAAACTAGATAAAGGATCTCTAGTTGTCGCAATAGATCAATATTTCCTTTAATGATCAAGTTTGCCTTCACAAATGAGAAATTATTGGTTCCTCAAGTATACACAAGTATGCGAGGCCTTCAAGTAATAAAGTGACTCGAACGTCAGATATCGAACCCACATAGACTTAGATCAATTGTCAACTAAGAAAACTAAAATCAATTAATTATCCAGGATATTTAAGAATGATGTTTTTCTATTAATCTACTATTGCGAAAATTAAACAAGTAACAACTAATTTATCAAGAATGCAAATGTGTATGATGAGATTTTAATTTAGAGGAGGTGAAAATTCCAGGGTTGTGGGTGATTTATCAATCCTATTAAGTTCAATAATCACACTCGTTAATCCAGATTATCTATGATTGCTAATTAACCGGATCGTTTATATGAATAGCATGTTCCCACAATACTACTCGCATTCCCACAATATATCAATCCTATATTCTTATGGTATTAAGTCTACCATGAATGAATATAATACGGTATTCAATTAAGCAAGACGGTTAGGTATATTCCTATCTTAACCGTGAAATCATCTCCCGAGCCAGGGGTCCAGAAATAAGATCTCTCTAATTCTACTCTAATCTAAACACGGATTTTCCCAAGCATGACATAGAAAGTAAGGTGAATTGGTAGCTACAACAATTCACAAGTTAAAACTAGAATTAAAAAAACAACCACAAGATGATAATCCGAATTAACAAAGATGTAATTAATAAACATTAATAATCATGTCAACCACAACCCTAGAACTAGAGTGCTTACCACTCATGTTCGTAGTAACAATTTTCCAAGTATTTTGCATAAACAAATTACAAAGAAAATATAAAGGAATGAAGAACTCGATGATTTTCTCCTCAAAAAGTTATTCCACGTGATGTTCTTGCCTCCGGTCGCAAAAACTCCTCTAAAAATGGTGTTTAATGACTATTTATATGTGTAGGAAAAAAGTCTAAACGAAATAACCAGGTCCAAAACCAAAAAAATAGGCTTTAAAACACGGAACACCATCGCTACGGGTCTCGCGGCGCGAGGCAAAACGCGAGCTTCATCTCGTTGTAGCCCGTGCGATGCAAGATCTGTCGCGCGCTTTAATCCTCGCCTCGCCTGCTCGAACGCGAGCAAAGTAGCTTGCTACGCCTGCTGCTGCTTCGATTCAATTTTGTTGCCTAACATTTCCAATTCACGTTTTTGTTCCTTTTTTCAATTGTTCTTTTTGTTTTCTTTTGATTTGTCTCTTTTGTCTACCTTTGTAATGTTAAGATTTAATTCTTATATGTCCACTAATTAAATAATCATAACTCCATTCTTGTAGTGTATAAAATACATATAAAATCTCTACTTTGCTCCCAATTTCGTCTTCAACGTACCTACACATGAAATAAACTCAATTAAGAACAAATATAGTATAGTTTAGCATTAAAGCCCCAAAATGTAAGGTAAGTAATGCACTAAAAATATGTAACTATAGCTAAACATTACTAACCCATACTTAAATGTTGCTCGTCCTCGAGCAATCAAACTACACTTATATAGACACGACCTTTTTAAACAATTCT
This sequence comes from Nicotiana otophora, assembly GCA_000715115.1. Classification (NCBI taxonomy): domain Eukaryota; kingdom Viridiplantae; phylum Streptophyta; class Magnoliopsida; order Solanales; family Solanaceae; genus Nicotiana; species Nicotiana otophora. Next base: position 9,647 of record AWOL01S0056950.1, read on the forward strand.
CCTAACTCATCACACCAAGAATAGAGACTAAGCACAAGGGTGTAACATCTTCACCTCAAGATTTGAGTCACAAGTACCATTCATTATTCACCACTCACTCACTTACTCTAACATAGAGGTCAATGACATTATTACCTTTACTTCATGAGTCAAGTGCCCTCACACAACAAAAGAGAGTAGTTTCACAGACATTAAAAGTTAAGAACAATTAGGAACTCAAGATAGGAAGCATTCACTCACTCTCAGAAATAACATTCATTTGCCACAAAAGATGCACCATAGGCTTGTCCGTAGTATACTACTCTACTAATCGAGCTCATTCAGTCTAGGATCAAGTATGACTTTAATTAGTTGTAATGTAGGCTGCGTGTCGGGTAGGATATATTTGGCTATAAGAGTGACTACACCTCCTTAGTACTTTAATACATATACTTTAACATTCAAACCCCATACTTATGTCAAGCCAAACTCCACTTTCACATCAATGTATATTACTCCGTACTTCTTTTAAGCACAATTACATCAAGAGTCACCACTATCAAGGAATATTTTTCACAACAATACAACTATATATATTTTTTACCTTTCTTTTTCAATTTACGTGGCTCTTACTTTTTCAAAACAGTGCATCTTTCTCCTTATTTCATTAGTTCCACTAAAAAGCCAAAGCAACCACCCCACACTTTAACTTTTACAAAGTTCATTACAATTTAAGTGCTCATGAGAAGTTAAAAGGTTCAAATAGATGGTTAATTCAAACAAATGGGTAAGGCTTGTAACGTGGTTGCCAAATAAACAGGATTAAAGGCTCAAATGGGTTAACTACGATATATAACAATTAGGCGGGTAAACTATATATATCTAGCTCAACAAAGAAACGCCTATATCACATCCAAGACTGAAAAAAACTACTATTTCGCTTTGCAAATACACGAGGCAAGTTCTAAACATTAAATGCAATGCACAAAATAACACATAAACCTCACACACACATGGCACATAACTCACTCCGGATCGGACTCATCAAGACACTCTAGTCAAAGCAGTTAAGCAAATTTAAGATCATACAATTTAAGGAACTTATACAAGAGTCTGAGCCTAAGCGTCACAAATAAAGTACTCACGATTCTCAAGGCATAACAAAGTCAAGAGATATTGCTTCAATGCAATTCGTCTCACAATGACTCCTACTCGAAAAAATTATAAAACTTACTATATCCGGTTCAAACAAAACCCTTGGAAAAGAACCGCGGCACGAAGAAAACCCAAGGGAAAATTACTACACTACATACAAAGAAAATCTTTTTGTCCTTTTTCCTTAGACTTAAATCCCTCAAGAAAACTGTCTAGAAGATCCATCGTGGGGAAAAGTCCAATTTTTTCTACATTTGTTTTTCAATTTTTTTCATAGCTACTAAAATACTAAAACATTACACAACTACGAAAAGAAAAATAAGAAGTTAACATTTTTCTAACATCCTACTACTAATTATATAGAGAATTCTCCCACCCCACACTTAAAAGAGTGCAATGTCCCCAATTCATAAATAAAACAAAACAATAACAAGGGTGGATAAGAAACTCCTTGAAAGGCCAAAGGCCGAAGCAATAGCGGCTCACGAGGTACGCAGACGTCCCCTAGGCATGGTCCTTTGTGTGGGCACCCCACACTTAGTTCTCACCATCTAACTCGCTTTTGCACACTTCCATTGTCTTTGCCTCCTATGCTTATAATCCTGCAAAACAAAAACAAACACTACAACAATAATAAGATAAAAACTAAAAATAAAAGAAAGCAGTAAAGATGGGTTACCTCCCAACAAGCGCCTGATTTAACGTCGCGGCACGACACAAAATCTCGTCTAGTCATTATCAAGTAACACCTTCAACTTCTGACGATCAAAGTCACCTCCATAATAGTGCTTTACTCTTTGTTCGTTCACTAAGAATGTTCTCTCACCACCTAAGACGCGTAGCGCAATTGCACCATGTGGAGTGACTCTCCCTACCTCAAACGGGCCCGACCATCTCGATTTGAGCTTCCCCGGAAAGAGTCTTAACCTTGAATTGAACAAGAGAACCAATTGGCCCGGTTCAAACTCGCGATGGTGGATATGCTTATCATGCCAGCGCTTGGTCTTTTATTTTATAACTTGGCATTATCATACGCATGCAAGCAAAACTCATCAAGCTCGTTAAATTGCATCACCCGCTTTTTACCCACTAATTCTGGATCAAAGTTCAGCTTCTTTATCGCCCAATAGGCCTTGTGCTCAAGTTCCACCGGTACATAGCATGCCTTCCCGTAAACTAGCTTGTAAGGGGAGGTTCTGATTGGAGTTTTTTAGGCAGTCCAGTATGCCCATAAAGCATCATCAATCTTTGCAGCCAATCCTTCCTACTTGCACTAACTATCTTCTCCAGGATTTGCTTTATCTCTCTATTTGAGACTTCAACTTTCCCACTTGTCTGAGGATGGTAAGCGGTTGCAGCCTTATGTTTGACCCCATATTGTACTAAGACATTGTCCAAGAGCTTGTTACAGAAATGGTTGCCCCCATCACTAATCATCACTCTCAGAGTGTCGAACCTTGTAAAGATATGCTTTTTTACAAAGTTGACCACAACCTTGGCATCACTGGTAGGAATATCAATGGCCCCCACCCACTTCAACACATAGTCAAAGGCCACCAAAATGTACTTACACCCATTGGACAAGGGAAACAGACCCATAAAATCAATTCCCCACACTTCAAAAACTTCAACCTTCATAATACCGTGCAATGGCATCTCATGCCTTTTTGTGATTGTTCCTATTCTCTGTCACTTATCACACTTCCTCACGAACTCATTGGCATATTTAAACATCCCAGGAAAATAAAAACCCGATTGCAACACCTTTCCTGCCGTTTTGTCACCCGCATAATGACCACCAAAAGGCGACGCATGACAGTCATGTAAGATAGCATTTATTTCATATTCGGGCACGCATCTTCTCATTAACTAATCAGTACAAGATTTGAACAGAAATGGCTCATCCCACACATATGACCTCACATCTTGCATGAATTTCTTTTTAGCATAAGGCTCAAGATCAGGCAGCATCTCTCCACTTGCCAGGTAGTTCACAAAATCTGCATACCATGGCACCTCCCCAGCAGTAATGGCCAACAATTACTCATCTGGGAATGTTTCCTTGATCACATCTCCCTCGGCTATATGATTCCGAGTTTCTAACCTGGATAAGTGGTCAGCCACTTGATTATTTGTTCCTGTAGGAGTTAAACACAGTGGATTAGCCTTGATTTAGCATCTTTCTTTTCGAACAAATACTTGATGGCTGCATGATCTGTGTAGACGATGACTTTGGTGCCAACCAAATAAGCCTGAAACTTATCCCAGAAAACTCCTAACTCCTTTCACTGAAATCAGTGGTGGCAACTTTTCAATTGTTTCTTCCTTAGATTTGTCAGCTTTCAGTCCATCTTTGGACACCTTGTTCCCCAGCACTATACCTTCACGTACCATAAAATAGCACACTTCCCAATTCAGTACCAGATTAGTCTCCTCACACCTGGCAAGCACTTTAGCAAGATTGGTCAAGCATTCATCAAAAGAAGGACCAAACACAGAAAAATCATCCATAAAAACCTCCATAAACCGTTCTACCATATCGGTGAAAATAGCCATCATACACCTTTGAAAAGTCGCAGGTGCATTACACAACCCGAATGGCATTCTCTTAAATGCATAAGTTCCATAAGGGCATTTAAAAGTGGTCTTTTCTGGCTAACCTATCAATCATTTGATCAATCAAGGGGAAGGGGAAGTGATCTTTTCGTGTAGCATTATTCAACTTCCTTTAATCTATGCATATTCGCCAACCAGTCACAGTCCTAGTTTGGATTAATTAATTTTGTTCATTCACTACAACAATCAAACCCCCCTTTTAGGTACACATTGAACATGGCTTACCCATTTACTATCGGAGATGGGAAATACTATACCTATGTCGATCCACTTAATCACTTCTTTTCTTACCACCTCTTTCATAATTGGATTTAGACAGTGTTGATGTTCCACGCTAGGCTTGTGTCCCTCCTACATGAGCATTTTGTGCATGCAGAATGCAGGGCTAATACCCTTTATGTCAGACATTGTCCAACCAATGGCATGCTTGTGCTCCCTCAGCACCCTTAAGAGCTTTTCTTCCTGCAATTTAGAGAAATGAGAAGAAACAATCACAGGTAAAGTGTTAGAACTACCCAAATATGCATAATGAATATGAGATGGTAAGTATTTATGTTCAATTTTTGGAGCCTCCTCAACTGAAGGTCTAGGGGGCAGGCTGATTGGCCTATCCAGAGGCTTAAACTAGGATCTTTTTCTTATGTATTCACAAGATGCATCCAAAATTTGCAATATCTAATCAACCTTTTCTTCCAGTTCCAAGTGATTGAACAACATTAATGCCTTTTCTAGTGCATCTTATTTAAATGCACTTGGCTCTGCGGCTGGTTCATTTATCTTCACCATATAAATCATGGCTTGGTCCTCGTAATGACAAGGCAACAAAATGGCTCAATATACATTAAAGACCGCTTTTTCATTGTCCACCCTCAAGATGATATTACCTTCTCGAACTTTGATAATGGCATCTCCAGTTGCCAAAATAGGTCGTCCCAAGATGATAGGAACTAACTCATCAGCCTCATAGTCCAGGATGATAAAATCTGTAAGGAAAATAAACTTCCCAATCTGCAGCAAGACGTCCTTAATTACCCCTCCATGATAAACATACGATCTGTCAGCTAACTGTAGCAGCACGGTGGTGGGTCTCGAAGCTCCTAATCCCAAATGTTTGAACACTAACAACGGCATCAGATTGATACTTGGACCCAAATCACACAAGGCTCTACCCACATCAATTTCACCAATCCTCGCGGGGATGTTAAAACTACCCAGATCCTTAAGCTTTTATGGAAGCTTATATTGAATCTTGGAAGTGCACTATTTCCTTAATATATTTTACATATTTTGGGACCTCACAGAGAATGTCCACTAAAAAGATGTTCAAGTGTATCTGCTTCAGCATATCTAAACATTTGCGAAACATATAGTCATCATTCTTCTTTCTCAGTCTTTGAGGAAAAGGAGGTGGCACCCTCTCTGATATTTGCTCAGACTCTATTTTGTTTGTCTCATCTACCTCTATAGGTTTTTGCACTCTTTCTTCTTCGAGCCCAGACTACTTATGTTTCTTCTTAGGCACTTCTACTAACTCTCTCCCATTTCTCAACGTCACTGCATTGACTTGAGGATTTTTCTCTGTATCACTTCGGAGAGGTCCAACAGGTCTAATATTCTAAATGTTAGCCATTTGCCCAAACTGCCTCTCTAGATTTATGAACTCTGTGCGCAATTATTGATTCTCAGCCATAACTTTCTGATTGTCTGCTGTGGAGGTTGAGGTGGATGATTATAATTCGCTTGAGGCCTGATGTTCTGATTTTCACCCCAAGAGAAGTTAGGATGATTCCTCCAGTTTGGATTGTAAGTGTTACCATATTGAGCATTTTGATGCATCGGCCCTCCAGCATGTTGCCCCACGTAGTAGATGGATTCAGGATTCACGGGGCATATGTCACTTGTGTGACCTTCACCGCATAACTCGCAGTAAGTAGACATCTGTTGCACATGCTGCATCTGTTGTGCTTGGTGCATGTTCATCTTATTCATCTGATTTGCTAATCTTGTTATATCTGCCCTCGTGGCTGAGAAATCATCAAGCTCGATCACACCTGCTGCCTTTTGTTTAAGTGTTCTTCGTGGTTCCCCATCTCCTTGCCAATTATTATCATTAGCAGCGAAATTGTTTAGCAGGATCTGGATCTCACTATTCGGTGTTTCCATGCAACTACCCCCATATGCTGAGCCAACATTCATCTGTGATGCCTCGTCCAACCCATCAACAGAAGTGTGACCCAATACCTCATCAGTCTGACAATGATGTGGGTAGTCTCTGAGTAGCTTATTATATCTTTACCAAGCTTGACGAAGAGTCTCGCCATCTCGTTGTTGAAACCCAAGAATCTGGCTCCTCAGCAACTTTGACTTCTTAGTAGGAAAAAACTTGATTAAGAATTTTATTGCTAGATCAACCCAATTGTGGATTGAGTTCGCGGGCTCCTTTTGCAACCATTCCTTAGCTTCCCCTAGCAATGAAAAGCAAAATAGTGTCATCCTGGCATAGTCCTTGGAAACGTTCAAATAATTGTAAGTGTCTGTAATTTCCAGCAAGTTCTGAATGTGCCCCTGCGGGTCTTCATGAAATAGACCCACATATTTCCCTATGGATTGAATCAGTTGTACCATATACTATTTGAGTTCAAAGTGACCCGTGATCCCAGGCTTCACAATTGCCTGAGTCATATTAGCAAGATTGAGCCTTGCAGCTTCTATCACCGGACGCCCTTCATTACCTGCCAACTCGATTGGCTATGATTGAAGTACGATGTCCAACTCTCTTTCAATTCTAGTTCTAGCTTCAACTTCCCTCCTCACTCTATGAAGTGTTCGTTCGATCTCAGGATCAAGAGGAAGGATATTGTTTGCGCTTCTACTCCGCCGCATTCAAGAGAAGAGCCCGCGTTATCACAAATAAAGCAAACTACAAATTAAAACTTGAACAAATAACGAATAAAAGCTTAACTTAGATAAACAATCAATAACTAAGTCCCCGGCAACACCCCCAAAAACTTGTTGGTTCCCCAAGTACACGCAAGTATATGTGGCCGACAAGTAATAAAGTGACTCGAAAGTCGGATGTCGAACTCACAGAGACTTTGATCAATTGTCAACTAAGCAAACTAAAATCAATTAATTGTCCAAGATATTTAAGAGTGATATTTTTCTATTAATCTACTATTGCAGAAATTAAACAAGTAACAACTAATATATCAAGAATGCAAATGTGTATGATGAAATTTTAATTCATAGGAGGTGAATATTCCAGGATTGTGGTTAGTTTATCAATCCTACTAAGTTCAATAATCACACTCGTTAATCCAGATTATCTATGGTTGCTAATTAACCGGATCGTTTATATGAATAGCATGTTCCTACAATACTACTCGCACGCCCACAATATATCAACCCTATATTCTTATGGTATTGAGTCTACCATGAACGGATATAATACGGTATTCAATTAAGCAAGACTGTTAGGTATATTCCTATACTAACCGCGAAATCGTCCCCTGAGCCATGGGTTCAGAAACAAGCTTTCTCTAATTCTACTCTAATTTAAACACGGCTTTCCCAAGTATAGCATAGATAGTAGAGTGAATTGGTAGCTACAACAATTCACAAGTTAAAATTAGAATTAAAGAAACAACCACAAGATGATAATCCGAATTAACAAAGATGTAATTAATAAACGTTAATAATCATGTCAACCACAACCCTAGAACTAGAGTGCTCAGCCACTCATGTTATTAGTAATAATTTTCAAGTATTTTGCATAAACAAATTACAAAGAAAATATAAAGGAATGAAGAACTCGATGATTTTCTCCTCCAAAAGTTGTTCCACGTGATGTTCTTGCCTTCGGTCGCAAAAACTCCTCTAAAAATGGTGTTTAATGACTATTTATATGTGTAGGGAAATTGCCTAGACAAAATAACCAAGTCCAAAACCAAAAAGGAGACAAAATAGGATTAAAAACCCAGAACACCCTCGCTACAGGACTCGCGACGCAAAAAGCGAGCTTCATCTCGTTGTAGCCCATGCGGCGCAAGCTCTGTCATACGCTTTAATGCTCGCCTCGCCTGCTCTAACGCGAGCAAAGTAGCTTGATGCGCCTACTGCTGCTTCGATTCAATTTTGTTGCCTAACATTTCCAATTCACGTTTTTGTTTCTTTTTTCAATTGTTCTTTTTGTCTTCTTTTGATTTGTCTCTTTTTTCTTCCTTTGTAATGTTAAACTTTAATCCTTATATATCCACTAATTAAGTAATCATAACTCCATTATTGTAGTATATAAACTACACATAAAATCTTTACTTTTCTCCCAATTTCATCTTCAACGTACCTACATATAAAATAAACTCAATTAAGCACAAATATAGTATAGTTTAGCATTAAAGCCCCAAAATATAAGTTAAATAATGAATTAAAAATATAGAATTATAGCCAAACATCACTACCCCACACTTAAACGTTGCTCGTCCTCGAGCAATCAAACTACACTTAATTTAGAAATGACCTTTTTAAACAATTCTCCTAACTCAACACACCAAGAATCTTTAAAATAGACTAAGCACAAGGGTGTAACATCTTCACCTCCAGATTTGACTAACAAGTACCATGCATTATTCACCACTCACTCACTTACTCTAACATAGAGGTCAATGACATTATTACCTTTCCTTCATAAATCAAGTGCCCTCACATAATAAAAGAGAGTAGTTCCACACACATTAAAATTTAAGAACAATTAGGAACTCAAGATAGGAAGAATTCACTGACTCTCAAAAATAACATTCATATGCCACAAAAGATGCACAATAGGCTTGCCCGTAGTGTACTACTCTACTAATCGAGCTCATTCAGTCTAGGATCAAGTATGACTTTAATTGGTTGTAATGTAGGCTGCGGGTCGGGTAGGATACATTTGGCTTCAAGAGTGACTACACCTCCCTAAGCACTTTAATACATATACTTTAACATTCAAACCCCATTCTTATGTCAAACCAAACTCCACCTTTACATCAATGTATATTACTCCATACTTCTTTTAAGCACAATTACATCAAGAGTCATCACTATCAAGGAATATTTTTCACAACAATACAACTATATATATTTTGTTTTTCTTTCTTTTTCAATTTACGTGGCTCTTACTTTTTCAAAACAGTGCACCTTTCTCCTTATTTTATTAGTTCCACTCAAAAACCAAAGCAATCACCCCACACTTTAACNTTTTTCAAAACAGTGCACCTTTCTCCTTATTTTATTAGTTCCACTCAAAAGCTAAAGCAATCACCCCCACACTTTAACTTTTACAAAGTTTATTACAATTCAAGTGCTCATGAGAGGTTAAAAAGTTTAAATAGATGGTTAATTCAAACAAATGGCTAAGGCTTGTAATGCGGTTGCCAAAGAAAAAGGATTACAATCTCAAAGGGGTTAACTACGATACATAACAATTAGGCGGGTAAACTAAATATATCTGGATCAACAAAGAAATGCCTATATCACTTCCAAGACTAAAAATATTACTATTTCGCTTTGCAAACACACGGGGCAAGTTTTAGATATCAAATTCAATGCACAGAATAACACACAAACCTCATACACACATGACACATAACTCACTAAGGATCGTACTCATCAATACACTCTAGTCAAAGCAGCTAAGCAAATTTAAGATCATATAATTTAAGGTACTTATACAAGAGTCAAAAATTGAGCCTAAGAGTCACAACTAAAGTACTCACTATTCTCAAGGCATAATAAAGTCACGAGATATTGCTTTAATTCAATTCATATCACAATGGCTCCTACTCCTAAAAAAATAAAATTTACTACACCTGGTTCAAACAAAATACATGGAAAAGAACCGCGGTACAAAGGAAAACCAAAAGGGAATTACTACACTACATACAAAGAAAATATTTTTCCTTTTTTGTTAGACTTAAATCCCTTAAGAAAACTGTCAAGAAGATCTATCATGGGAAAAGTCAATTTTTTCTACTTTTGTTTTCAATTTGTTTCATAGCTACTAAAATACTAAAACATTACACAACTACGAAAACAAAAATAAGAAATTAACATTTTTCTGACATCCTACTACTAATTATCTAAAGAATTCTCCCACCCCACACTTAAAAGAGTGCAGTGTCCCTAATGCACAAATAAAGAAAAACAATAACGAGGGTGGACAAGAAACTCCCTGAAAGGCCAAAGGCCAAAGCAATAGCGGCTCACGGGGTACTTAGACTTCCCCATGCATGATCATTTGTCTGGGCACCCCACACTTAGTTCTCACCATCTAACTCGCTTTTGCACACTTTCAATGGCTTTGCCTCATATGCTTATAATCCTGCAAAACAAAAACAAACACTACAACAATAATAAGATAAAAAATAAAAAAAAGAAAAAGCAGCAAAGATGGGTTGCCTCTTAACAAGCGCCTTATTTAACGTTGCGGAATGACACATAATCTCATCTAATCATTGGCAAGTAACACCTTCGACTTTTGACGACCAAAATCACATCCATAATAGTGCTTTACACTTTGTCCGTTCACTAAGAATGTTCTCTCGCAACCTAAGATGCGCAACTCAATTAAACCATGTGGAGTGACTCTCACTACCCAAAACGGGCCCAACCATCTCGATTTGAGCTTTCCCGGAAAGAGTCTTAACCTCGAAATGAACAAAAGAACCAATTGGCCCGGTTCGAACTCGCTACGGTGGATATGCTTATCATCCAGCGCTTTGTCTTTTCTTTATATAACTTGACATTCTTATACGCATGCAAGCGAAACTCATCAAGCTCGTTCAATTGCATCACCCGCTTTTTACCCACTAATTCTGCATCAAAGTTCAGCTTATTTATCGCCTAATAGGCCTTGTGCTCAAATTCCACCGGTAAATAGCATGCCTTCCGATACAATAGCTTGTAAGGGGAGGTTCCGATTGGAGTTTTTTAGGCAATCCGGTATGCCCATAGAGCATCATCAAGCTTTGCAGCCCAATCTTTCCTGCTTGCACTAACCGTCTTCTCCAGGATCTGCTTTATCTCTCTATTTGAGACTTTAACTTGTCCACTAGTCTGAGGATGGTAACCGGTTGCAACCTTATGTTTGACACCATATTGCATTAAGACATTGTCCAAGAGCTTGTTATAGGAATGGGTGCCCCCATCACTAATCATCACTCTCGGAGTGCCGAACCTGTAAAGATATACTTTTTCACAAAGTTGATCACAACCTTGGCATCATTGGTAAAAAGAGAAATTGCCTCCACCCACTTCGACACATAGTCAAAGGCCACCAAAATGTGCTTACACCCACTGGACAAGGGAAACGGACCCATAAAATCAATTCCCCACACATCAAAAACTTCAACCTCTATAATATCGTGCAATGGCATCTCATGCCTTTTCGTGATTGTTCCTTTTGTCTGGAACCTATCACACCTCCTCACGAATTCATGGGCATCTTTAAACACCCTAGGCCAATAAAAACCCGATTGCAACACCTTAGCTGCCGTTTTGTCACCCGCCTAATTACCACCATAAGGCGATGCATGACAGTCATGTAAGATAGCATTTATTTCAGATTCACGCACACATCTTCTCATTAACTGATCGGTACAATATTTGAACATAAATGGCTCATCCCACACATATGACCTCACATCTCGCAAGAAATGCTTTTTAGCATAAGGTTCAAGATCAGGCAGCATCTCTCCACTTGCCAGATAGTTCACAAAATCTGCATACCATGGCACCTCTCCAGCAGTAATGGCCAACAATTTCTCATCCAGGAATGTTTCCTTGATGACATCTCCCTCGGCTACATGATTCTGAGTTTCTAACCTGGATAAATGATCAGCCACTTTATTCTCTGTTCCTTTACGGTCTATAATCTCGAAATCAAATTCATGCAAGAGTAAAACCCAGCGAATTAGCCTTGGTGTAGCATCTTTCTTTTCGAATAAATACATGATGGCTGCATGGTCTGTGTAGACGATGACTTTGGTGCCCACCAAGTAAGCCTGGAACTTATCGAACGCCCACACTACAACAAGCAACTCCATTTCTATCACAGTATAATTTAGTTGAGTAGGAATAACAGTCTTGCTTGCGTAGTAAATGGAGTGAAAACTTTTGCTCTTCCTCTGGTCCAACACGGCCCCAATTACACCATCACTAGCGTCACACATAAGCACAAATTGTTGTTTCCAGTCAGGAGCTACTATGATTGGTGCACTCACTAACTTCTTTTTCAACTCCTCGTATGCTTTCAGACAAGTATCATCAAACTTGAATGGAACATCCTTCTATAACAACCTGCACAAAGGAGAAGAAATTTTTGAGAAGTCCTCTATAAATCGGCGATAAAACCTGCATGTCCCATAAAACTCCTAACTCCTTTCACTGAAATCGGTGGTGGCAACTTTTTAATTGCTTCCACCTTAGCTTTGTCAACTTCCAGTCCATCTTTGGACACCTTGTTCCCCAACACTATACCTTCACGTACCATAACATGGCACATTTTCCAGTTCAATACCAGATTAGTCTCCTCACACCTGGAAAGCATTTTAGCAAGATTGGTCAAGCATTCATCAAAAGAAGGACCAAACACAGAAAAATCATCCATAAAAACCTCTACAAATCGTTCCACCATATCAGTAAAAATAGCCATCATACACCTTTGAAAAGTCACAGGTGCATTACACAACCCGAATGCCATTCTCTTAAATGCATAAGTTCCATTAGGGCATGTAAAAGTGGTATTTTCTTGATCTTCCTGGACAATAGCAATATGATTATACCCCGAGGCTCAAATCGGGATCTTTCTCTTATGTATTCACAAGATGAATCCAAAATTTGCAATATCTCCTCAACCTCTTCTTCCAGTTCAAAGTGATTGAACAACATCAATGCCTTTTCTAGTGCATCTTCTTTATATGCACTTGACTCTACGGTTGGTTCATTTATCTTCACCACAGAAATCATGGCCAGGTCCTCGTAATGAGGAGGCAACTGAATGGCTCGATATACATTGAAGATTGCTTCTTCATTGTCCACCCTCAGGATCATCTTACCTTCTCGGACTTTGATAATGGCATCTCCAGTGGCCAAAAGTGGTCGTCCCAAGATGATAGGAACTAACTCATCAGCATCGTAGTCCAGGATGATAAAATCTATAGGGAAATTAAACTTCCCAATCTGCAGCAAGACGTCCTCAATTACCCCCTCTGGATAAACATAAGATCTGTCAGCTAACTGTAGCAACACCGTGGTGGGTCTCGTAGCTCATAATCCTAATTGTTTGAACACTGACAACGTCATCAGATTGATACTTGCACCCAAATCACACAAGGCTCTACCCACATCAATTTCACCAATCCTCACGAGGATGGTAAAACTACCCGGATCCTTAAGCTTTTGTGGAAGCTTATGTTGAATCCTGGAAGTGCACTCTTCAGTAAGTGCGCCAGTCTCAAATTCAGTTAACCTCCTCTTATTTTCCACTACATCCTTAATATACTTTGCATATTTTGGGACCTCACGGAGCATGTCCACCAAAGGGAGTTCAAGTATATCTGCTTCAGCATATCTACAAATTTGTGAAACATGTGGTCATCATTCTTCTTTCTCAGTCTTTGAGGAAAAGGAGGTGGCACCCTCTTTGATATTTGCTCAGACTCTGTTATGTTTCTCCTATCTACTTCTACAGGTTTTGGCACTCTTTCTTCTTCGAGCCCAGACTGCTTCTTTTTCTTCTTAGGAACTTCTACTAACTCTCTCACATTTCTCAACGCCACTGCATTGACATGAGGATTGTTCTCTGTATCACTTGGGAGAGCTCCAACAGGTCTAATATTCTGATTGTTAGCCATTTTCCCAAACTGCCTCTCTAGATTTCTGAACTCTGTGCGCAATTGTTGATTCTCAGCCATAACTTTCTGATTGTCTAGCAAGAGCTTTTTCATCATGTCAGTCAAACTCTCTTCTTATTGCTATGGAGGTTGAGGTGGATGATTATGATTCACTTGAGGCCTGATGTTCTGATTTCCACCCCAAGAGAAGTTAGGATGATTCCTCCAGTTCAGATTGTATGCGTTACCATATTGAGCATTTCGGTTCATCGGCCCTCTAGCTTGTTGCCCCACGTAGTAGATGGATTTAGGATGCATGGGGCATATGTCACTTGTGTGACCTTCACCACATAACTCACAGCAAGTAGACATCCGTTGCACATGCTGCATCTGTTGTGCTTGGTGCATTGTCATCTTATTCATCTGATTCGCTAATCTCGCTATATCTGCTCTCATGGCGGAGAAATCATCAAGCTCGATCACACCTGCTACCTTTAGTTTAAGTGTTGTTCATGGTTCCCCATATCCTTGCACATTATTATCATAAGGAGTGAAATTGTTTAGCAGGATCTAGATCTCACTATACGGTCTTGCCATGCAACTATCCCCACATGCTGAGCCAAGATTCATCTTTGATGCCACGTCCAACCCATCAATGAAAGTGTGACCCAACACCTCATCAGTCTGACAATAATGTGGAAAGTCTATGAGTAGCTTCTTATATCTTTCCTAAGCTTGACAAAGAGTCTCGCCCTCTCGTTGTTGAAACCTAAGAATCTAGCTCCTCAATGACTTTGTCTTCTTAGTGGGAAAAAACTTGATTAAGAACTTCCTTGCTAGATCATCCCAATTGTGGATTGAGTTTGCGAGCTTATTTTGCAACCATTCATAATCTTCCCCTAGTAGTGAAAAGGGAATAGTGTCAGCCTGGCATAGTACTTGGAAACGTTTGGATAATTGTAAGTGTATGTAATTTCCAGGAAGTCCTGAATGTGCCTCTGCGGGTCTTCTTGAGATAGACCCACATATTGCCCTGTGGACTGAATCAGTTGTACTATGTACTTTTTGAGTTCAAAGTGACCCGTGATCTCAGGCTTCACAATTGCCTGAGTCATATTAGCAAGATTGGGCCTTGCAACTTCTATCACCGGACGCCCTTCATTACCTGCCAACTCGATTGGCTATGATTGAAGTACGATGTCCAACTCTCTTTCAATTCTAGTTCTAGCTTCAACTTCCCTCCTCACTCTATGAAGTGTTCGTTCGATCTCAGGATCAAGAGGAAGGATATTGTTTGCGCTTCTACTCCTCCGCATTCAAGAGAAGAGCCCGCGTTATCACAAATAAAGCAAACTAAAAATTAAAACTTGAACAAATAACGAATAAAAGCTTAACTTA